>JBBPBR010000005.1:5327143-5339000 GCA_037974775.1 Cicer pinnatifidum
TAAATATTTTATAATTATACCAATAACACTTTTAGTTTATAATAAAGACATTATTACCCAAGCAGTTCATTATTGTCTATAATTTAAATTATAACAATACTTTAATTTATAAAAATGGTTAGTTTAAATAAAGCTTTTCACATCATTATTTAATAATTATATAACGAGTTAAAAATACGTGAATGATATGTTCATTAAATAGATTGACAAAATATTATTAAATATATTTGTAATTTTCTTTATACCGATAAAATATATAATTTAAATTATTTAGTAATTTATTCAAATATACAGTGCAATTACTTTTTTTTTTTTTTAATTTCATTTGTAGTTTAGTCCTTTAATTTTTATCCATTCGCAAAATAGAATATCATATTTTAAAATCCAACATCTTTGATATTGTCTTATAATTTTAAAATTAATCTAGATATATTAATCATATAACAGTCTGACACTTTTGATTGTCTATTACTCACGATCTTTTCGCGTCCCTTTTCGACCATTAAAAATTAGTAATATTTTGCTTTTCATTTGAATCAAACACGATACCTATGGAATAAATATCAATATTCATTCACTCTCACTTTTAGATGATATAGACAGATGAGAACGTTAGAGCCGAGGAGTTCTACATTTTTTTAAGAATTATTCCATTAGAGTAGGTTACTACTTTAGTAGATTATAAATAAGTAGATACAATGTCTGCATCGTATTATATTTCGGAATTAGTTATTAAATGTTCGATTTTGAATATTTTGATCATGAACAAATTTTTAGGTGAAATATTTTTTTTTTAAAGATTTTAGTATATTATATAGATATTAATTTTTTTTTATCATCTTTTCAATTATCAAACTCATGTAATTAGATGTTACATGTGTTAATTTACATGTTATTAGTTAAATTATAAAAATGAATAATTTCATAAGTTAAAATTTGAGTTTTTAGAAGTTTTTGTTATAATTTCATTAGTATTAATCATTCAATATTATCATATCATCTGCGACGTCATTTTAAATATATCACATGACTATTTCTTAATTAAAAAAATCATAAAAAGAGACTAAAGATATTATATTTTAAAATAGGGAGATCAATTTCATGAATTATTGAAAACAAGGAAAATAAAACAACAATAAATTATTTTTTAGGGTTAAAGAAATTCTTAATTCCTACAAATTCTCATTATTATTTAGTCATTATTAAAAAAATTGTCTACGTTTAGTCCCTTAAAATTTTTTATATACAATTTTTATCATTAATTTTAAACTAATTTTGATATATTCTTCAATTTTTGAATAATTTTTTACTATAATATTAAAAACATTATAAGAAATTTTTCTATAAAAATCTAAATTTTTATTCATCTATTTATATATTTTTCACCTATATCATCTTTTTATTCAAAAATCTCAATTATTACTTACCTTGAAAGTTACACTATCTTTAATTGTGTAGTGTATTTAGATCAATTGTTTCAAGAATCGCGTGAATGTGCAAAGGGATGTTACAAGTTGTCCTTAATATCGACGAGAAACAGATAAAGAAAAAAATGGAAATAAATAGATAAATAAATTAGTATAATATTCAACGCGTGTTCCTTTGTTTCGTTTCGTGTTCACAAACAAATACCGAGCAACGACAACGTTAAGTAGTGGTTATTCGAAATGGTATATACGTAAATAAAACGCAATAGAGTGTCCTGTTTTTCAGCAATAGCCGAGTTCAATTAATTTTCACCAAAACAAAAACAACCTGAGTTCAATTCATTCATTCATTTACCTGAAATAAAAGAAAAACAAAAACATTCTTCAATTGAAAAAAGTGAACATTCACCAATGGCAAACTCATCTTCCTTAACCTTCATCATGATCTGCGCCACCGCCATATTATTGGCCACGAGTTTCTCCCGGACCGCCGTCGCTGGTGGGGGCCACCAATTGGGAATGGGATGGTTACCCTTAACGAAGTCAGTTTGCAAAGGCTCCATAGCGGAGTGTCTGGAAGATGAGGAGTTTGAGCTTGATTCTGAGATCAACAGGCGCATCTTAGCCAATACCAAGTACATCAGCTATGGTGCGCTGCAGAGGAACACTGTCCCATGCTCTCGTCGCGGTGCTTCCTATTACAATTGTCGACCAGGAGCTAAGGCTAACCCTTACACCCGTGGTTGCAGTGCCATTACGAGGTGCAGGAGCTAATTTTTTTTATTGTTTTGAAAACTGGGTTTTGAATTTTGAATTTGTTTGTTATATTAATTTGTTGTATTATGTCAAGAATTATGGTAATGGTAATCGATTTGGTGTTGGTAATTGTTGATGATGAATATGAGTATTGTACTGCTGGTTAATAGTATTACTAATGTTATTTTGATTTGAAAATGTCTTTTGTAAAGAGGATAAAAGAATGGTAGTGGCTTCTTCTTTTTTTTTTTTTTTTACTTGCTTTCGTGTTTAGTGTTCTGTGAAGCACTGTGGTAGTCAGATTCTGAATCTCTGACCCATTAATGGTTGTTTTTGTTTTCCCAAAAGTTCAATACTGTTCACAATTCGATATACAGTGTTCCGCTTTCTTCACTTTAAATGAATCAACACTAATTTGATAACTTCTCTGCAACAAAAAAATTAAGTGAATTACATAACTAGTGAAGCAACTATAAACACAGAAGGTAGGATTAAACGAATAAAATACCAGAGATAAGAAAAGTTAAAAGACTACACAAATTAATAATTTTTTTATTGGTGGAAGAAAAACTAATATAGATATATTAATGTAAAAAAGTAAAAGTTGTCGGCTGGAAGAAGTACAGTTTTTACTTTATGATAAAATTGTTGACTCTCATTTTTTTCCCCTCTCTGTATAAGTATATCTAGGGGATGTTTACTTGTCAATTATTTTTTGTTAAATTATTGTAATTAGAGTCTTTAACTCTTTTAAACTATTCGGAAAATCCCACAAAAACTTATTATAATTCCCTTTATTTTTTTTAGCTTCTCAAGTAAAATATTTCCACTACTATAATTTAAGTTCTCATATATTCCTTATGATAGGAATAAGGTATTTACTATTATCATTTTTTTTATTTAAATATCATCATTGTCATCGGTTAATACCCAACCAACTCTTAATTTGGTTGTTGGTTACTTGTCTAATACGAGTTCATTTCACCACATTCTATGTTTTGGTGTAGACCAAATTTTATTGGCCCCCTTGATAAACTATTGGTATTTATAAATTAATTATTAAGAACCCACAATTTATTTCAGTTTCTTTTCCAAACATGTAGCACGTTTTGAATGGCTTTCTATTCACTACTAGTTGCTTTAGGAAAAATCGATAAGATGTGAGATTCTATAGGTCATGGAGTTGGGGACCAAGCTAAAGCCCTGAAATTGTTTAATGAGACAAACTAATAATTAAATTACTTTATTACTTGCTCTGCCTAACAATTGGCCATTGTTTATTATTATATATATTCCAATGATAATTAGTCAAGGAATATGCTTTACTTTCCATGATTCGCATGTTTATGAAAGATAAAAGATCCAATAAAAAAAAAGAAGTTAAATATTTAAAGTCTAAGAAATAAATAAGATAAAACTATAATTTGGTACACATTTTAAAAAATAAATGAATTTTAATACAAGGTTCTTCTATTTTTGAATCAACATGCATGAAATAAGAACAAAAAATGGAAAGCTGTAAATTGGTATTCTTATTTATCAAATGTTTCAATAATATTTTCATAATTGTGATATTGTTATAATAATTATTCATGTTGATTGAAATTGATTTTTCTATTCCATTCTAATCACATAGGATTTTACCCAGATGATGACTAGAAGTTTTGTACTTGTGAAATTTGAATTTAAGGTTTAAAAAAAATATATAGATTGTAAATAAACACGACATATAACAAGTTATCAGAAATATTTACAATTTTGTTACATTAATAAAATCTCACACCAAAATGAGTAGATGATAATAGATCTTTTTCTACAAAATTGAGAAAATAAAAAAATTCCATTGCCGGGAATCGAACCCGGGTCTCCTGGGTGAAAGCCAGATATCCTAACCGCTGGACGACAATGGATTGATGTTATAATTTAACAAGGTATGCATATAATTACATTAACGTTCGGACATTAAAAAGGCTCCAATACAGTTGGGCCCATGGGCTCTTTGCTCGGATGATAACTTATTTAACTTTCTTGTCACACAAACAAAATAATTTTTAATAAAATCCATTTACCATTTACCATCAAATATATTTAAAACACTTGCCTTGCACAGTACTTGTTGGTTTCCACTTTACCTTTCCCTAATCTTCGATTGTTCTTGAAATTGAACCTATTTCGATTTTAGGGTAATCAGAAAGCTTTGCAAATTGTAATCGATATGGCTAGCGCAATGGTAGAAGATGCTAACTTCGAAGATGATCAGTTGGCTAATATGACCACCGACGACATCGTCAGAGCTTCTCGTCTTCTCGATAACGAGATTCGCATCCTCAAGGTTCCTTTCTCTTCTCATTTTTCTATTTTTATTTAATTTTTCTACTTGTATAATTTTATTGTGTTCTGCTCTATTGGTCGTTAGGGTTTGCATCGTTTTGTTGCGACTAACCGTTTCCGATTTTGTTTGAAATGTTTATTGTGGCTATAGGAAGAGTTGCAGAGGACGAATCTGGATTTGGAATCGTCTAAGGAGAAGATTAAAGAGAATCAAGAGAAAATTAAGCTTAACAAACAATTACCCTACCTTGTTGGTAATATTGTTGAGGTAGGTTACTGTTACTTGCTTTTCGTATCTGATCAGTAGCTTGATATGTTATTGATGCTGTGTACTGTTCTATATCAGTTTTGAGTTTTATTAGGAAAAATCTTAGTTTTTTGTATTATGAATCAATCTTCTAGATTTGATGACATTGGATTGTGATGTTTATTCTTGACTGTTGCTATTTTTTTGCATTCTTTTCCGATTATGACATGGTCATGTTTTGTATTTAGATATTGGAAATGAATCCAGAAGATGAAGCTGAGGAAGATGGTGCCAATATTGATCTTGACTCACAAAGGAAGGGAAAATGTGTTGTGCTAAAAACATCTACTCGACAGGTGACATAGACTGTTTCATGACGTTTGGAGCAGTTACAGATGTTTTCATATCTCAATATCTGTTGTTCCTTTTTCCATTTTAGGATTCTTTTTCCCTTAGTTTTCAGGGGCCTTAGTTAACAATAATTTTTTCATAGTTAGGTATTGAAGGAAAGCCTTTTGTGTAATTTGTTGGAAGCATAGAGTCAATAATGTTTTCGTTTGACTGCAGACAATCTTCCTTCCAGTTGTTGGACTTGTTGACCCTGACAAGCTTAAACCCGGCGATCTGGTTGGTGTAAACAAAGATAGTTACTTAATCCTGGATACTTTGCCTTCTGAGTATGATTCTAGAGTTAAGGCAATGGAAGTTGATGAAAAGCCAACAGAAGACTACAATGACATTGGTGGATTAGAGAAGCAGGTAAGATTTTGTCATAATTCATTGAAGCTCCTGTATTTTTTTAATTGGATTTGCGTTCAGCAAGATAATGGATCTTCTAATCAATAACTTTGTTTTTGTCAACAGATCCAAGAATTAGTTGAAGCCATCGTTTTGCCAATGACCCACAAGGAACGGTTCCAGAAGTTAGGAATTCGTCCTCCCAAGGGAGTGCTCTTGTATGGACCACCAGGGACTGGGAAAACTTTAATGGCCCGTGCCTGCGCAGCACAGACAAACGCCACTTTTCTTAAATTAGCAGGTCCTCAGCTGGTTCAGGTATGACCATCTAAATCTATTTTTTCTTTTATCCATTATATATTTCTAAGAATGGCGAATATTTCTTTTTTTTTTTTACTTGTTTGAATCACTTTTTCCCTGTAATTTTCTAATACAATTGAATAGTGGCACAATAGGGCCTGATGTTTTGTTATCTTGAGCTGAGTATTTTATTTGGTGCATGTCAATGACCCCTGTTGATTGTACATGGATTTTTTTGTTATATATTTCTTATATTCTCTTAATACAACCCTGCTTGGTAAATACTTAAATAGTATCTGATTCTGATATTTTACTATCTATCCAACACATCTAAATAGTCAGACATGTTCCGTCTACTTCGTTTTTACTTTCTTTTGTTTTTGTATAAATTGTATTCACATGTTAGAATTGGGATTAGTATTTGAGGATGTATCCTGTAATTTGTACAGATGTTCATAGGAGATGGAGCAAAACTTGTTCGTGATGCGTTTCAGCTTGCAAAAGAGAAGTCGCCGTGCATTATATTTATAGATGAAATTGATGCAATCGGTACAAAGCGTTTTGATAGGTATTACTTATTAGCACACAGGATTTTATATCAGCTTCCCGATTTCCCTTTTTTTCTTTCCATTTTGTGGTAGTGGGAGTGTTTATTGGTTCAATTCAAGTAGACATTTCAGATTGTGAATAAAAGTATTGAATATCAGCAACCTTATGATTTATATTGTGGCTGACTGCAGTGAAGTGAGTGGGGATAGGGAGGTACAAAGAACAATGTTGGAGTTGCTCAATCAGCTTGATGGTTTTAGTAGTGATGACCGGATTAAGGTTTGTCAATTTGACTTGAATTATTTTTGTCTGGATGGTTATAATTCATAATGATGTGATAAAGGTAAGTTTCTTAGATGATTACTATCTTTGGGTTAATCATAATAGTTCATGTGTTCTCAAATGCTGTCTTTTGGGTCTCCTAAAAAATTGTCTTCTGTTTTACAACCTGTTTTTTAAGAGCTTGAATAGTGATTAACTAGATTTAAAAATTAAAAGGTGGAAGCAACTTTATTGGTTTTTTGTTCAGTTAGGATATCATTCAAGTGATTAAAGTACCAATTTCATTTATTATTGCAAATTGCAGGTGATAGCAGCAACAAACCGTGCAGATATTCTTGATCCTGCCCTCATGCGTTCTGGTCGATTGGACCGCAAGATTGAGTTTCCTCACCCAACTGAAGAAGCAAGAGCTCGAATTCTGCAGGTTTGATATCTTTAAACTTCATCTGCTTGTTTTTGTTTTCAGAATAGAATGTTTGACAACTGCTTCCACATTGATATTTCAGATTCATTCAAGGAAAATGAATGTTCACCCAGATGTCAACTTCGAAGAACTAGCTCGGTCCACAGATGATTTCAATGGAGCACAACTGAAGGCGGTCTGTGTTGAGGCTGGCATGTTGGCTCTACGTCGTGATGCCACTGAGGTTTGTTTTCTTCCATATTTGTAACAACTAATTTTATCAACCTAACAAGATATTAGGTCGAGATTTCTGTTTGGAGCTTTTCTGACGCTTATTAAGAAATAATGGTCTCTTCATTTCTTGTAAGCACGGCAAATCCCATGAAGTATACTATCAAAGCACAGCTTTAGGCTTTTAGCTGACCCTTGATAGTGGCTTGAGCAATTAAGATTTGAGTTTAATAATTTATTTAGACATTTAATCATATTTAATCGTTTAGCTTCCTCATAATATTACTTTAAGCATATTTATACTGATAAATTGACGTGATATGCTTACAATGCTAGTGTGTAGTTATCAAACCTTTGTTCAATTCAATGCCAAAGATGAAGACCAAGTTATAATTTGCTTCATACATATTTACCTGTTGATGCGGGAA
Source organism: Cicer pinnatifidum (assembly GCA_037974775.1). Taxonomy (NCBI): domain Eukaryota; kingdom Viridiplantae; phylum Streptophyta; class Magnoliopsida; order Fabales; family Fabaceae; genus Cicer; species Cicer pinnatifidum. The sequence goes on from JBBPBR010000005.1 coordinate 5,334,836, forward strand.
TAACATTTGTATCTTTTTTCTTCCAAATGTAGGTGAACCACGAGGACTTCAATGAAGGTATAATTCAAGTCCAAGCAAAGAAGAAAGCAAGCCTGAACTATTATGCATAAGCTAGATTCTGGAAAAAGATATTTTTCGGCAAAAAATGTGACATCTCAGGCTATAAGGGAAAGCCCAATTTGATATTCGACTTTTGTTTACTTTTCTTGTGCTACTTTATTCTAATCACATGATTTATTTCCTGTATACCTTGGCAAGATCGTCGTCATCATTTTATAAAACAAGTAGTGTAATCAATTTCGAAGAAGTAATAGAAACTTGATCCGCCTGCTATATTTAATTAGTGTGATCAGGCTTGTCTTTGACCAGTTGAATTGGGATCGATCGTATAAAAAATGGCCACAGAAACCAGTAAGATCAATAATTGGTTTGAACCAGTTATTTTTTTCTTTCATTTTTTTAGTAATCTCGTGTTAAATTTTGGAATACATTTAGCCATATAGAAGTCCAATAAGTTATAAATATTCTTAAATATTGGTCTAATCCGATTCCTTTAAGTTAATAAATTGATATTGTAATGAAATATGTTTGAGTTATACATGTACATAAATAATTCAATTGATTATCAATCAATTGGTATTGTAGTATTGATGTTTATTCGAGGTATTATAATAAAGTATTATAATCCCTAAACTCTTAAATCTGTTTATTATATTTGAATTTATCAATATTGATATTTTATCCCTATAGTTTATTGAATTGAACTTTATTTTGTTAATGAAATATTGTGTTGAACTTAAAAATGCATATAATTGAATCAAAATGGCTATTTTTTATATAAAAAATAGTTTAAACAAGTCAACAGTTGCACTTGTTAATTAACATAGAATCTTTCTTTACTTAAATCAATAAGCATATGCTATAAAAAAACCAATAAACATATCATCAAAATATAAAATAATATTAGGGTTACACATTATATATTTAAACAGGACTCACCTCTTAACATATTTTTTTTACTCACCAATTAGCATATTTTTTTTACTCAGCAATTATCATATTTTAAGCATATGTTTGGTAAAGTGATTGGAAGATGCAAAGACATTGGTTTTTTGATGCTACTAGTTGTAACCTCGCACTAGATGTAGGGTTTTGCCGTGATTTTCAAAGTTTCCAGACACACTACAAAGAGTTTTAATACTTATCATTTTCAATTGAAAAAGCATTGGAAAACAATAACTTTTGCATTGTTGAAATAAAGTAAATAAATTTAATATGATCTATTTCATTCTTATTCAATTCAGTACACAAGGTATGAGATTTGATATATTTATGAATATATTTCACATATAGGTTTAACGACAACTTCAAAATATTGGATAATTGTCGTTAAACTCGACAAATCACTATTTTATTAGCAACATTCAAAATGTAATTATAAATTTAATTTATTCTTTTAGAAGAAAATAATAATTAGAATCAAAGAAGTCTTTAAGATGAAAATAAATGGTTGGTTTTTTTAAATACATAAAAAAATAATATGGTTCAACTTCAGATCTATTTAAATGTAGCCGATAATAGATGGCCCGAAAATTGATGTGTATTCGAATCATAGGAGCTGATAATCGAGAGTATACTTATATAGTTGTAATTATACCTAGTTGTAATAAACTTAAACATAATAACAATATAATAATAAAATATCATGATAATGTGGCGGTTGTCATTGATAAAGAAGGAAATCTAAAAAGAATTCAAAAAATTTGTGCAATAACCCGAGAATTGAGGCTGATAGATTTCACAAAAATAATTTTAGATAACTTATTTATGAATTGAATAGGAATGAATAGGCTTATTAAAACATGTGTCTGAAACATTGTTTTCACGATGCCCACCACCTCTCCTACCAAAACTCCAACTAACTAATAGCTTCACTCTCACAGCTGCTTTTCAAAACACAAATTTAATATCACGGTAAGTAAATGTGATTTTGTAAATTTTTTGTAAAAATTGCGTAATAATTTCTATACAATTAGATTGACTAATCTTAATTCTTAAAAATACACCGTGATGTATTGAATATTAACCGATATGTAAAACTTATAGTGCATTCCCTTAAGAAGTAGAAAAGCATATATTTTGGTAATAATTTTCATTGAATTGATATAAAAAAAAAGTGATTTGTGGGCGCACATAGTAATAAAAGAAGTTAAAATCAGGATGAATTGAGTAGGCAAAAAGAACACAAACACATGGACTAAAACCATCTAATAAATTTATTATAATGATAATAACACGTTGCTCTCATAACATATAGGAATGTAACTATTAAAACAACCTCCTAAACTCATAAAAACTCGATTGTACTGTATAAAAAGCAAAAACCCAAAATCACTTAGGACTAAAAATTAATAAAATAAACTTTCTCAGCCAAACTGATTAACTAAATGGCCATGTGATCAGCACTTGATTTCCTTCAAGCCATATGCAAAGTAAATAAAAGTTGGATCAGTGGCACCATCCTTGTAGTAAGCAAACACAAGGCTTCCATCATCATGCATGCTCTCACCAACAAAACTGCCATATTAATTAATTGCTCAATTAGTACATTAATTATGCAAAGTAACAAAATAATAAAGGTTCCAAAAAAAAAAGATGAAAGATAATAATGAAACACATACAATTGAAGGTCACTTAGTTTTGGGAGGAGGAACTTAGTTGCTGCTTCAATGTGCTTCTTAAACAACTCTTGCTTTTCTGGCTCTAATTTAGGTGTCAACAACTTAATATATCTCTTCATGTAAGTAACAAATTGCTTCTTATCAAAAGAAGGTTGTTCCTAAAAATATGAAAAAAAAAAATTATAATTCAGAAAAAAAGTTAACAACATATTGTTAAAAAGAAATTAAATAAGAAATCAATCTTATTTACCTGAAGTCTGAAAGTGTCAACAATATCAACCACTTTAACGGCTTGATCATCAACACCCTCATCCTCGTCCCCGCCCTCAGCAGAAGGGTTAGCACCAATGTCTACATCCACAGCTCCTTGAACCACCCACTGAAAACAAAAAATCACAAATACACAAAAAATTTGAGACTAATATATGGTTGAGCATAAAAAAATAAAGCATGTAAAGAAATAAAAGTTTAGAATTATAGAAATTTATTGCTGACCTTTCCTTCCACTTCCCACAACATTCCATTCTCAATTTCCTTGTAGGGGAATGAGTCAGAGAGAAGCTCATCACCTATAAATTCATTACAAAGTTTTTAAGTACAAGTATTTGAAGATTTTTTTTTTTTTTTTTTTGTGAACATTATTTTACTTAATCATTCAACAACCAAAATCAATAATCTTAAGTATTAGAAAATTTCTCTTTTGTCACAAACCCAAAACCTATTAGATTTTTTGTGTGGATAATAATGGAAGTTCCTTAGCACCTAAAATCTAAGTTTAAAAACACAGAACACAAACAGAAAACTTTTAATTTGTTAGAAAACCTTCAAACTTCTCTGTTTTTTGGGACAAAAACTCCACTATTATACTTCAACCGGATGGCAAAAAAAAAAACTCTAAAACTTGAAAAATCAATTCTTTTACAAAAGATTAATATAAACACTAAAGAAGAAAAAAACTAAAACCATAGGTCCTATAAAATACATGTGCATAAAAACAAAACACAAAATTCATTCACTAAAGTATTTAATAATAATAATAACAACAACAAAATCATATGAAAACAAAACAAAGGAGAAAAGAAAAAGAAACACAATTGGGTTATAAAGTAAAACAAAAAGTCTCAAAGATGAAAGTTTTACCTGTAAGCAGATCTTGATAGACAAGCATGATTACAGTTGTTGTTGTTTGTATGTGAAGAAAGAAAAATAATTATAGGAAGAAGAGAAAGCTAATTAAGAAGAGAAAGAGTTAACGAGAATGAGTGAGATTCGGATGAAGAGTGGTGGTGAGCTTTTATAGAAGAATTAAAGAGTTTAAGGGATGGTAGGATTCTTCATATATTTAATTAGATTGCTATCAAAATAGTTCCTGATTTTTTTCAAAAATATATCTTATACTAAATTTACGCTTTGTTTGTTACATGTCATTGTTTTCTCTCAAATATTATTATTTTTTTAACAGAAAAAAGTATAGGATCTGTTTT
>JBBPBR010000005.1:5339706-5353367 GCA_037974775.1 Cicer pinnatifidum
ATATTTCGTTTTAGCAGAGATTAAAATTATATGTGGAAAACTTTTGTAAAAACTCAAAATTATATTATAATTATTTTTGGTCTGTATTGTATTTATTTATTTACAAAGACGGAATTAAGTTTTGTAATTTTTCTCATATACTAAAATGTGATACAATAGTAATCATTAGTAGAAAAATAAGATTTAACAAATGAAATGGTATTTTTGCGATATTTATATTTAATCTTTTTTAAATATATACATCTTTCTTTAGAAGATGAATTATTTGACTACGTAAAATAAAACAGAAAAGGGTAAATATTATAGGAATTTGAGAGAGATTTTTGCATATCTATGGTTTGATGCAAGTAGATATGGTAGTGGTCTATTATGAGAACCGTAGAAACCTCGTTTATTAATTGTGTGCTGGACTTCGATTCTCTTCACTCTCTTCACATGCTTGATGCTCTATGCTTTATGCATGCTTTGACCCTCTAGTAGGATACAACAACAAATTAGTGTATATGCAGTGTACTAAATTTGGATAATCTCAATTTAAATTCTTTTAATATTTTTAATATTTTTAATATTTTCTATTTATTTTATTTTTTAATTTTTTTTATTATAAATCAAAAGTTTATATAGAATATGTATGTAAAATTATATATATATATATATATATATATATATATATATATATTAATTTAATATGTTATTGAAATTTATTAAAATCAACGTATTGTCTTATATATTTTTATTAAAAATTATTAATTTTTAAGAGTTTCAATAAAATATAGAATAATTTAGATTTTTATGAAATTTTATATGTATGATTTATAATTTTATATGACATAACTTTTTAATATAACAAAAAAATTTAAAAATAATATAAAATCAAAAGAAATAAAAAAGATTGAGAGATATTAAAAGAGATTTAGATTGAGATTGATAGTGTAATACACACTCTACTCACACTATTTCCAAGAAGAAAAAAAAAACTACTAATGGTTATTAACAAATTCAATGTAGAAAAAAAAACAATTAACAGCAAATAAATTTTAATATTTTAAATAAAATTTATTAAATTCTCTATTTTAATATTAAATATTTATTTACATTAAATATTTTAAAATTTAATTATGAATATATTAGAAATAATAATATTAAAAAATAATAAATAATAACATAAAATGATTAAAAAATTGATAAACTTTTTATTTCAATACGCGAAAAATAAGATTTTACAGCGCTTTATTTAACCTATTTACGGCGCTGCAAAAGATACAACAACGCTTTTTTTTAAAACCAAAAAGCGTTGTAAAACATATAGATATATTGCGCTCTTGTTATGCACATTTTACGGCGCTTATTTAAAAAACATTGTAAAATATACACACATTATATGCATTATTATGCAACTTTTACATCGCTTATTGAAAAGAGCATTGTAAAATGTGCACTATAATGCATATATTGGGTGTATATTTTACCGCGCTTTTCTGAAAAAACGCTGTAAAATGTACATCTAAAATATGCATTATAGTACACATTTTACAACATTTTTTAAAAAAGTGTTATAATATGTGCACTCTGTGCACATTATATTGCAACCAGTATTTGATTATTTTTTTAATCATGATAATGATTAGTATGTCTACTCCTGATAGAATAACCGATGATTAAAAATTTGGGAACGTATGCGGCATGGAATATTCTTCCCTAGCTATGGGAATATATTCTCTTTCTACTTTTAATTGATTGATTATATGAATTTCTTTTCAAAGGAATAAGATGATACGATGTGTTGTGAGTTTGCAAGTGGGATAAAGATACATAATGAAAAGGCGTATGTTTTTCGTAAGTCTAGCACAATTAACAATATTGATTTTGTTAGACTTAATATTTTTGTGGTTATCTATGTTTAAATTTACAATCTTTTTATTTTTATTCTTTATGTGTAAGTTTTTAGTTGGTATTTGTGGATCAATTCAATCTTGTGACGATCTCTATACCGTGACCATACGACCACCCGTGATTGAGTTGAGTGTGTATGTTTTAGTTTTTTCTGTTTGTAAATTGAGTACTAAATCATCTCAATTTCCCAAAGAAAATATATATATATTATATATTATAGTAACCAGCCTCTCTATTTCTTTTGAGCACGATATACATAATGAACAAAAATCATCTCTAAGAATTTGTTAATAATAATAATAATTTAAACTTATTTATCTAATATTATATTTTCTGATATATAACACCTAAACTTCTTATATTTAAATTATTATTATTATTATTAAATAAATGCATTAATTCCTTATAAAATCACATATAAATAGGGTGCATACGAGTTGAATTGAGTTGTTTTTATTTAAGTATTAATCAGAATCGATTAATTTTATTTGAGTTGAATTTTTAACATGTGATTTTTTCATCAAATTTTAACCAAACCGATCCGATAATGAGCGAGTTAGGTTGAGATCAAGAGTAATATATTTTTTTAAATTGTAATTAAATTTAAATATTCAAATATCTAAAAGATAATAAAATTATATTGTAACATATTATTTAATGTATAAAATACATCTATAAATATAATAAAACACTTAAACTAATTAAATTAGCAACAAATTCTTAAACATAATTCAACAATTAAATTTTAATTATATATCAATAGTAAAAAAACAAATAAAAGTCACTTCAATGAGTTGGGTTCCTGAGTATATGAGTTTAAAATGTAAAATCCGCCACATGAACCAAACATAATTGAATTTCAATTGATTGGTTTGAGTTAGACCCGAATTTGATTGGTTGTGTCAAAATGCAGGTTGATTGATTTGGGTGATCGAATTTATGGGTTTACCTGTATCCATGAATACCATTACATAGTAAATGTTTAACATAGTTTTATGATGTTGTGGATCACTTTTATGGTTAGTAGAATAGTTTCAATAATAAAAATAATTAACTTTATGCAATGTATGATTATATAATTAATTTGCATGAATATGAATTTGAGTTAGTAGAGAATACTAAAATATTGTTGAGGACCTAATAAACATGCAACTCACTTGAGAGAGAAAGATGTACATATGAATTTTCTAATAAGTAAATGAAAAAATATATAAATAAAAATTAATAATAGAAATAAGAATAGGAATAAAACAATAGAAATAATGAGTATGTGAGAAAATATTGTAAAGAAAGAGATAAGGAAAAAAAAGTAGAAGAGAGGTGAAATGAAATGAAGAAAGAAAAGAAAGGAAAAAGAAAAAGAGAAGAGTGAGGGACTAAAAGAATCCGTGAGAGGAACATTAAGAAAAAAGAACCCAATAAAAATCTGGAAGATTAATATAAAATTTGATAATATGATATATATTAAATCTCTTTAAAAAAATCGCCTTAAACCATGAAAAATTATCTTCTTTGAAAAATTATTATTTATTTATGGTTGTGAGGTAGATTCATGCTCATTGACTGTGTTTTATATGGCATGCATGTTTACTTTCTTTACCTTTATAAGACTGTAAAGAAAATCATAAAAAAAAAAAAAAAAAGTTCACTTCAAATAATCTTTTTGTGGGCTGATAATAAAACTACAAGAAAAGTTTTATGGGCTTCTTGGAACAAAACATACTTGCCAAAATGTGGTGGTGGGTTTCGTTCCGAATAAAAAACCGCGATTGTTAATCCACCTTTTAATATTTACTTGAGTAAAAACATTATTGGATTAGAGCGTTTGATACTATATTTTTATTTTAAAAACACAATCAAATTGTAGAATCCGATTAATTACCACGTTTTTTTAGGTGGGAAAATATTAAATTATTTAATATTATAATGATATACTTCAGTAGAATAAAAAAAGCGAATAGATAAGTTTAATAATGTTTGTCTTGCTAGAATAATTAGTTTTCAGGTTTAATAATTAATAGATAAAAAAAATAAAATAACCATAAACAAAGTAACAAAACAAAACATAATCAAATGTAAGAAATATAATACAACAAAAAATATATAATTAATTGTTTATATGAATATGTTATGATATATCACAATTTTAAAATGTGGAAATTTAAGAATGGTCATCCAAATAGTATTTGCATTATAATTGAAATAGACATTATATGAATGTTTATAATGTAGGGGCTATGTCAATTATCCGATAATTTAAAACATGGTCTGAATATTACTAAAAACTCTACTGCTATATATATTTGTTACTGATTTTAATTCATTTTATATTATTAATTAATAATCAATAAACAAATTTTAATTTTTTTTATTATTTAATATAAAAAAATGAAAATATGTAGAAGTTCACATCCAATGATTGGGCCAACTATTATTTTCAATTTTTTTCTCTTTCATATATAGAATATTTGGAAAATTGTATCCGTAAACTACATTTGTAGACAAACTTTAATATAAAACTAATCAAATCGTAATTCATGTTATTATAAAAAAAACTGAATAATATTTATTTGGATTTTATATATATATATAAAAAAAATACTTATTCCGACTTCAATTGACTTTAGAGATGTATTTGAGTATACTATAAAATAAAAAATAGTATGATTTAAAGTCATAAAAAAAATATACCTTAAAGAATATATTAACTTCTTCCTTTGGAGATTTTCTTAATGTTATGCCATTGAGTTAAATTTTAGCTACTTTCACTTGAAGGATCTTTGATTGATTGTGAGTTTTTTAGGCTTCGTTCCCTTGAATGAGAACTATCTTGCTAAGAATGTGGATGAAACCTTAGTGATGCTCAATTGTAAGGTTGGTCAACTACCTTTCAAATATTTGAGACTTCTTATCAGTGGTAATCTGCGGAGATTGCCATTTCAGGATCATTTGGCCGAAAGGATTAAGGTGCAAATGTCTAATTGAAAGAGTCGCAATTTGTCTACGAGTGGTTATCTCGTTCTTCTTAAAGATGTCTTGTTTGCTCTATTGATTTACTTCTTTTATTTCTTCAAGGTTCCGTCAGGTATCATTTCTCATATTGAGACTTTTGTAAAATTATTTTTGTGGAGTGGTAGTAAGGATGCTCGGAAAATTCACTGGGTAAGATGGGAGAAGATATGTCTTCCTAGGGAGAAATGAGGTTTGAGTGTCCGCAACGTGAGATATTTCAATTATGTTTTGTTAGATAAACGGGATTGACGATTGAAAAACTGATCAAAATAGTATTTACTTTAAAGTGTTGGCTAATAAGTATATGGTAGAGGGATCTAATGTTGCTTTTCGGTTAACATTCAGTTGGTGGAAAGATTTGTGTTTAGTATATGCTAGGTTGGGTGGTGAAAAGAAAAATTGGTTTTATAAAATTTTGGTTCGCTTGGTGGGTCATGGTAGAGATACTTCATTTTGGTATGACAATTGAGTAGAGGGGTGTGCTTTATGTGATAAGTATTGTCAGTTGTATTTGTTGGTGGTTGAGAAAAATAATTCGGTAGCTGAATTATTTACGCTTGGGTGTAGGTTTGGAGGTGAGGATAAACTTATTTGTTTTGAATAAAAAGTTATTAGTGAATTGTAATTTCTTGATGGATTCACTAGTCTTGTAGGAAAATGAATCGCACAAGTGAAGTTGACAACGCAACCAATGGGACGAGTATTATGGTAAAACTGCTTACAAATAGTTGTCTCATGATTCAAGTGTTGAAGAAAATCCTTTTTATTTTTTATTTTTTATTTTATTTAATATCACGTGGAACAAGTTGATACCTCTAAAAGTATCATTGCATGGTGTGTTAGGCGATCAATGTCTTAGTTGTTCGGGATGTGAAAAACATGAATCGTTACAATTATTTTTTTAATGTAATATCTTTAGTTGAGTTTAGTTTGATATTCTAGGTTGAATGTGTGTTAAAAGTACATTATTCAATTATGCATAAAATCATATTTTTCAATTTCAAGCGCTTCTTCTTAATTCAAGAAAAGTTCGACAAATTGTAGAGGTTGTTCGGACAATGTGTTTATGAATATTGTAGAAGGTGCGTAACAATTGTGTGTTTAATCAAGTTGTGGTGAATGTGTTTCGTATAGTAAATTACATCAAGATGATGGTTAAAATCTAATGTTAAAGGGCTTGATTTTAACTTTAATTTTTGGTGGAGAAACTCCATAACCTATAACTTGGTTAGTTTTATTTTTGTCTGATAATAGTTTATTTTTTCGCTATAGGCACGATTTTTCTCTTAGTGTATTATACCTTTTGTAATTATTCTATATACATTTTATATTGTGAATAACTTTTATGTTATTTTAAATTGACTTTTTTGAAAAGAAAAAAAAAAGGTGGGATGTTGTTATTCTTTTGCATATGGTAGATTGTTTGGATGGAATTTTGAGTAAATTCTCAAAATAATCTCTAAAATTTTTAGACATTTGTACCAACCAAATCAAATATTTTATTGGTCATACAAAATTTGCAATTACGTTACAAAGCAACAAAATAATTTTAACACAAAATATCACACTTTCCATAAATACAACGCATCACTTTCATTTTATATAATGCAAATTTATCATCTTTTGTAATAAAAAAAAGTCAATAAATTTTCATTCTATTAGGTAAAGATTTAACTAATTTTTCATAAAGTCGTGGAATTAATTTTGGTTGTGAATGTGAGAAATTCCTTCATAGATTGTAAGTACCTATATAAATATCTATTAATTCATCTAAATGATTTTAATAAAAGAAAAATATAATTAAAATACTATATTAAATATAAAAATAATATTGATTCTGATATAATTTTTTGAATTAAAATAATATCGAGGGTCAAAAAGAAGTAGAGTGGAAAAATAGCGAAGTCCGCGGATGAAGTGCAGGCTGTGATTGGACAAAAAAAATGAGGAATAATTAATGGGAGAATAAATGAAACAGAAAAAAAGAATTAAAAAAATCAACCCATATAAACAAGATATAATATATGGTCATACTTGGTCTTTTCTTTCTTCATTCCTTCTTCCAAACCAACCGAAACCAAGAAGACCTTAGATCTCATAGTTTTCTGATCCATGTCCTAATTCAGACACAAACAAACATTTCGCCAAAATTCAAATAAATAATTATAATTCCAGACGCAAACACCAATTCGAATTAACTTTCTATATTCCCCCGGTTTTATTTTATTTTCCGATTTTTAGGGTTTTTTGTTTGTAATGGGTCTTGGTAAAGACGAGGAAGAGGATATTAAAATTCATAATCATCATAATCATAATAAGGTTGTGGATGAAGGAGATGGTCGAGGAAGCAAGTATTTTGGTTCAGTGTCGTGTTCAATTTGTCTCGATGTTGTTACCGATAATGGAGATAGATCCTTGGCTAAGCTTCTTTGTGGACATCAATTTCATCTTGGTAACTTTTAATTTCTCTCTTTCTCTCTCTCAAGGCATGCAAATTCGATGGAATTTTATCATTTTATTGGTTTGAACTTTGGACTACAACAATTGAGATCTACGTTTTGTTTTTTATGTTTTTCCCGTTACTATGCATGACTTTGATTCTTTGTTATATATGTTTATTGCTTTTGGAGGTTACGAAACCATAAGAGTTTTGTAATTTATTTTATAGGATCCTGTTGTTTTTTTGTTTAGTGATTCTGATTTGTGGTTATTTGAAGAAAGGTAGCTATTGTGAATTATTGCTGCGAATTGCGACAAAATATTGATGATTGGATGTTTATCTCTCTTTTGGAAACTATGGAATTTGATCTGTTACACGTGCTGTTTGATGTTGTTCCGGATTTCGATTCTTGTTAAGCTAGCTTTTAATGATGGAATTGTGGCCATGTAGATAAATTTTCGTGATTTATAGTGGATAGAAATTGATCTTTATGTAAGCCAAAGTTGGAAATTATGTTGGTCTTGTTGAATTGCTGTTACTCTAATCGAGACATTTTGACTAACTTGCCGTGAAATTGGAGGAATTTCTGATTGACATATGCAGTTTTCATGTGGAGTCATGGTTAGCTGTTTGCATTGATTGGATCATGTATAATTTGACGTTATAATGTGTACTTAAAAACTTCGGAAGACAGTTTTCAGGTGCTTTGTGTGAAAAACAGTTTAAGAATTACCCTGAACATGAAACTTATGCAGAAGTTTGATTATGGAATTATATTATCATTGATGACTAAGTTTTGTTATGTAAATTTTTTTTTTTTATACACTGCTGTTATGCTGAATTGTATTTTCAATATATCAAATATAGTTAATATCTATAGTGGGATTGCAAATAACGGGATGGTGCTATTATGAATTTTTGTTATACAAATTATATAATGATAAAAAACATAGGTGGCTTAACTGGACTGAGACTGGTCGGTGAGGAGGGGAAGAAGCAAGAAAAACAACGAAAATACAAGAAAAAACGAAGGAGGAGAAGAAAGATGCATGTATGTCTTAGGACTTAGATTACAGTACACAATAGTGCAGCAGTTAGTTATGGCAGTAAGAGAGCTGCATACGTTTTATTTTGAAGGAGACATTTCATTTTCAGATTTAGGGTTTGAGTTTCACGTTATGGACTTATAATAAGCCCAACAATGGGCCGGGTATTTCTTTTTGGTGAATGTTCATGTCTTGTGAAATCAAAATTCAAAAACATCCCTATCACAGAATTGTGAGTAATTCTTGAGCATTTATACATATATTATGAATTACTGAATTTATATAGAAAATTTAGAATAGTGGTCATTCTGCTATGTGTTATCCCGCTATATCGTTTCAACCCCATTGGTTGCTATCTGCGATTAATAACAATGGTTGTGCTCGTTTTAAGGCAATACTTATTGCATTCATGTTTTTTACTTGAATCCATTTCAAACAAGCTGATAGCTCCTATTTGTTAGTTATCATATTTTTGCGCTTAATATACTTTCTTTATGTAATGTAGATTGCATTGGTTCGGCATTCAATATAAAAGGAGCAATGCAATGCCCTAATTGTCGGAAGATTGAGAAAGGTCAGTGGCTTTATGCTAACGGCTGTCGGTCATATCCAGAATTCAACATGGATGACTGGACGCATGATGAGGACCTATATGATTTAAACTACTCTGAAATGGTAAATTCCTATTAGATTTATGTTTTGTTGGAATTTTATTTCATACTTGCTGAAGAGCTTGACACAAATGCTTATTTTAAGAAGAGTAAATCTTGACCATATAGTCACACATTGATGGTTAAGATTTAAGTTATTTAATGACCACATGGTTATTTAAAAGTCATATGACTTTATGTTTAATCTTTACTGTTCATGGTTCGATGTAGTAGTATAGATTTACTTCTTTTACTCTCATATAAAAAAGACTCTTGATAGAGCGAGACAAATTTGCAAACTTGTTCTTTGCTTGACTTTATAAAAAACATAAAGGTTTTGGGGAGTGATCAACATCGTGCCTATTTGCATTAGCATGCCTACTGACTACATGAATTTATTTGAAAGTTATAGCTGGGAGCAAAAGAAAAGTTATTTAGCTACTCAAATTATTACTTCGTAATCATATTAGACCTGATGTGAGTTTCAACTTCATCTACCATATGCCTTCATATGTAGACCTTTTGTTTATCTGTAAGCAAGTTAAAGCCTACCACTGCACCACTATTATCTGCCAATGCATTATTTTACTCCATTGCCATTTGTAGTACATAAATGATCTAGACAAAATTGAATCTTCTACGTGTAAGTAGTTGGTGCTTCAAGGGTGTCAAGGTTGCCACAACCTCTTTTATTTGAAATTATTTCTTGTTCCCTTTTATTATCTTGATAGACAATGTTTTGCTGTCCATTGACTACATTTTCCCCTAAATGGTTTCTGCAGTCCTTTGGAGTTCATTGGTGCCCATTCGGCAACCTGACACGACTTCCATCATCTTACGAGTAAGCACAATTAACATTCCACAAATACAAACTTATCTCTTTGACTTTAGAGGCTTGAACTTGTCATTTGTCATACATATTATTTTGTTCTTTGGCTGGTTTGTAGACATTCTTTGGTGGTATTGGTGCTGTCTGTGACTTTTTACTAATCCAATTTGGTTCCACATTCACATAACCATATATATAAGTGGTTGTTGCACTGAGAAGTAAGTGATCACTAAAATCATGTGTTTGATTTTAGTATGGAACCTAATTCGGATAGTCAAAGTCAAATGTGGCTGAATTTTACAAACATTCTTTTGGTAAATAAGAGAAATATATTTACATGTATTAAGATTTTGTAGGCAGTAGTGTCATTAAATTCAAAGTTGGTTTCTTAGTTGCTCAGTTAGTATTTATTCCAAAAAAAAATTATTTCCAATTGTTTAATCCAGAGTATGACTTCTGGAGTAGTTGCTTGGGAATCATCATAAGCCCTTGGACTTGTCCATTTTTGGTAGAAACTGTCAAATTTTCTGTGAAGTTGCTTGAGTTTAACTCATACAACTTGTAGTTTCAACTAATGGGGAAACCATTGTGACTGATTGGTCTGACTCTTTCTTCATGGGTATCCATCAGGTCTGAATTCTTTTACCATCTATTCGTGGAGGCTGGCATTTTTGCTTACTGCACTCCACAACTCACACACATTAATGTTTTGCCTTGGGATAATCGTCATTTGTCACTAAAGTGGATAAGCTAGCAAGGGTGAATTTAAAGACCGGTTCACTTTAGATGACCTTTGTTCATTGCTTTGCTATTTCTGCCACCGTAGTATCTGTAATAATGCACTTTGAAGTACCCGTCTTTGCTACCTCCTGTCCTTTTCTTCTTTTGTAATGTAATTGACTAATTTTGTATGACACTATGACTATGCTAGACCCAACAGGCATTATTACAGAAAAATGGAGAAGAAACCCCTCTGATTACAAAATAATGGCAGCTCTTTGAGGGTTTTCCCACCTCCCAATGCGAAAAAGACCCTAAATTACTCAATTTACAAGATGCCTCCGCCTCTAATAACTTCTCTCTATTTATAGGCAGCATGCATCATTGGACCTACCTATCTCTCAACACACTAACAAACTAATTAACCCAACCTAATTAACTAACTAACTAACTTCTTAACTAACAATAACAGACCTATCAGAGTACTCTTTTATCACAGCTGCAACAGAAGGCCCAGCTGAAGTACATATTTTATTCTTTTAAGTTGGCCTCGACGGCTTGTATTTCATTCTTGGCTAAATTTAGTTTATTTCTTGTTATTGCAGTTGAAGCTTGTATGAATGGCTGCGGCATATTTATTATTGACTTTAATCATACTTTTGGTTTAGCTCTAAAAAAATTCCCTTACGAATGTGCTTTAATTAGATTGTTAAAATGGGATGTACTCTTTTGGTTGGCTCTAAAGGTGGAACATCATAATGCTATATGTTTTGTATTGTGTTGAATGATCTAGCCAAATGAACCTAGCTTGCTCAACATGCTGGTTAATAAATAATGATTTTAACTTTTTAATGTTTGTTAAATTTAGGCTTTTTGAGAGTATCCCTTCACCCACCCACACACACACACTAAAGGAAATGTTAGGTTGTTTATGCAACTTATATTTATGCTCCTGATTTTTCCAGGGAAGGTGAATTTTCATCAACTGCATGTAAGATATCCCTTTTCCTTCTAATAAAGCCTCTCCATTTTTTAAGTTGACCCTTGTATGCACCAGATACATTAATTTACTGAAATTATGAGATGCAGATCCTGATATGATGGGACAACATGCTGTATTTGGTGAACATACAGCTGTATCATCTGCTAGTCATCCTTGTCCGTATATTGCATACTTTGGACCAATTCACCCATCCTCCTCCAATTCGGGTGGATCTGTATCAGAAGCACCTAACTTCAATCACTGGAATGGCTCATCCGTGCCTAATGACATGCCAACCTCCTACACATTTCCTGCCATGGATCTTCATTATCACAGTTGGGAGCACCATTCCCCTCCTTTCTCGACTGCAAGCAGTCGTCTAGTTGCTGCTGATCAACCCTCAGTGTCACCCGGTAGTCAAAGGCCAGTTAGGGGTGGTTCGGATGTACCAAGATCAGGATCTTTTATGCACCCCTTTCTTGTTGGTCACAGGTAGGTACCTCTTTAGAATCAATTCATCTCTTTCTCAAGTGAGTGAATTGCTCACATATACCAATTTTTCGGTCTGATGGGCTTTAAGTATGCAATTAATTTTGGTTATATGTAAACTAATTGATCAAAAATGACGGATCTCGGTATCTTTATTGGCTAGTAGACATTTGCTCATGAGATTGATATTGGATGCTTTATTGTTTGAGTTATAACAAGCATTCAATGCACATTTAATTTCTGCAGTTCTGCCGTCAGAGCAGGTAGCTCAATTGGTTCCTCAATGATCCCTCCTTATCCTGGTAGCAATGCTCGAGCCCGTGATAGAGTGCAGGCACTTCAGGCATACTATCAACCACAGCAACATCCTAACTCAACTACAATGCGGGCACCTGTTGCTTCTGTCACCCGAAGAGCTAGCAGTCACAGTGGTTCAACTCTACCAGTGGCCACATCGTCAGACCAAAGTGGTGGCTTCTTCCTTATCCCATCAAGTTCATCATCAGGACGTAATTTCCAAGAAGAAAACTATCTACCAAGTCGCTTCCATACTTGGGAAAGAGAACACTTGCCTTCGTTGTCATTGAGCCAAGCTGATAGAGATCCAGGCTGGAGATCGTACCACCAAAATGCCAACAGGTCAGACCCAAGTACCAGGTCCGGCAGCTTTCGTTTAAGGCACGGATCAGATAGAATGCCGTCACAAAATCGGTAATACACATGTTCTGTTCACTGTGAAGCAGATTTCCATTACTATGGAAAAACAGAACCTAATGTATGCTTTGAGAACTGTTACCTATTGCTTCGGCGCTTTGACCTTCGGGTCTGTTATGTTAAGGTACATTATATAGTCTGGCTGGCCTTGAAACTGATTTTTCCGGCAGCCACACGGCTGTGTGATGGACATTTGCTTCAACTATTTTATGATCCTTCATTGGAAAGCATAAAATAAAGATGGTATCTTTGTTGGGAAAAATCATGTTTTTGGAAGAAATGCTGGAGAGTGTGTTTTCAAGTGATAAATCAATTGAATGAGATGAGACCAATTGTGGTTAAATTTGTAGTGAGTGGTGAACTATTTATGTTTGATAAAAACGCTCATGCAAATGCTTTGTATTGAGAATTTGAGTAATTTTACCTCAACCCCGTGGAAGAGTGATTTGTAAATTGCTGTGCAAGAATTGAGCCAAGGTATGGAATTCGCATGAGAAGTACCATACATTCAATAAAATTCTTTAAATTTTATAAAACTTTCACTAAATTTTTAACATCTAAACCTTTTAAAATTATTTTACATTCCGATTCATCATAAACTAAAGTTTTCAAAAAAAAAAAATAATCATCATAAATTTATAAATATTTGATACAAAATGGGAATTTAAAAGTTTTAGTAAGAAAATTAATAGCAGAGTCCAGTTTAATTACACATAAAGAAGAAATTTATCATGCATTCCTATACCTATATCTCTCATCCCCTAAAATATATGAAAATACATTTTTATCTTTTTTAATCAATTGGAATTTTAAGTAAATTATTTCTTTCCATCTTTGAAAATTTGATTAAAGTTAAAAGTTTCAAAATTTAAATTTAGTTTTTTTT
>JBBPBR010000005.1:5353377-5366562 GCA_037974775.1 Cicer pinnatifidum
AAAGTTAAAAAAAAAAATATAGATAAATGTGAAATTTTTGAAATGCATGTTTTTTTAAAAGTCTTAAAAAATTTCGAAACTTCGAATGAACATGAAACTTTCAAAATGTAATTTTTTATGCAATTTTTTAAAACTTTAAATAAATATAAAAGTTTTAAAATACAATTTTTTTAAAAATATCAAATTTTTTAAAATTTTGGATGAATCTAAAATTTATGGAATATAATTTTTAAAAAAAATTCGAAACTTTGAATGAAGGTAAAATTTCAAAAATCCGAATTTTTTTAAAGTTTAAAAATATCGAAACACATAAATTCGAAATATAATTTTTTTTAATTCAAAAATTTAAATAAATATTAAACTTCATAAATACAATTTTCTATATTTTTTTTTAAATTCAATAATTTAAAATTGTTGAAATGTTAATAATTTCAAAAAAATTGACTATTAATACTTAGTAGGTAAGAAAAAGATAAAATAGTATTTTTATTTATTTTCAGAGTAGAAAACAAATACGAGGAGGCGGGTGATAAATTTCTCCACATAAATTTAGAGAAAACTAAATTCAAGAGCCGATCAGACTCTACTTCTCTCCAGCACGTCATGCCAGTCACCCTGAGGTGGAGGGATCTTTTGAGGATTAATCCAAAATTAACCTAATAGGTCTAAATTGGTGAAACAAAGACTCATTATCCTAAGAAGGGGCGAATATAAACAAATACGGGACTTAGAGGATCAAGGGGATTTTTCTTTCTAACACCTAAATAATGTATTTTCTTTCATGGTGACTATCTCTCAAGCCTTACCCTAAAAGCTAAGGGAGAGCTCATTCCTTGTATTTTTTTTTTGTTGCGAAATTGTACTAATTTGCATAAATGACCCATATCCATATCGAGAAAATGCAACAAGGAATTTCATCATTGCATATCTCCATAATCAACAGAAAACACATCTCAAGAACATCTCATAATTATAAATATCAACTAATTTTTGTTCTTACCATTCCTTTTGATGGTGTCTCAAGAAAGACAATGGTGGACATTGGTCGGAATCAGAATTGCCACAGAGGATATGGCAATGATGTATAAGCGGAGACTTCAATTTTCCAAGAGAAATAAAATTTACAGTTAAGAATAAGTGTGTAACTTAACTAAAGATCATATTTTATTTATATAGATATTTCTTGCTCAAATGCGTAATTGATATGTTCAAGAATCTAGCGTGACATAACAACACTTACGATATGTTTGGAAGAGAGCTCATGGAGTATGAGACGTGTTTTTGTTTTCGAAATTAAGAAGCTATAAAATATTTTTTAAAGTAAATAAAGTTTGAAATGTTATACCATCATAGATTATGTTATATTTTTAATTTTTTTTAAATCCCAAATATATATAATTATAAAAAAAATCTTAAATATATATTAAAATATAAATATAACCGACTCAAAAACATAAAATTTGTACGTATAATCCTTCAAAAGTCTATTCCCAAGTAGTCCTAGTTTAAACTTTAAACAGTTATTGAAGCTTCCGCAAGTTGAGTCTGATATGTATTGTTTAATAATGCTTCATGTTGAAATTAATAGCATGGTATTTAGCCTTGAATTAGTGTGCAATTTTCTCGCCGTAAATCTTTGTAACCATAAAAAGACTTCATCCACAAGCAATACCTA
Source organism: Cicer pinnatifidum (assembly GCA_037974775.1). NCBI lineage: Eukaryota > Viridiplantae > Streptophyta > Magnoliopsida > Fabales > Fabaceae > Cicer > Cicer pinnatifidum. Next base: position 5,355,053 of record JBBPBR010000005.1, read on the forward strand.
AAAGATGATTTTAAATATGAAAACTAATTCAAATAACAACAGATATCATTCGAGACCATACAAACTAAGTGACCTAATAATATATAGTAATATCAATAGTCTAGTTGATTGTCATTATTTTACAGATAGATTTGTTAGTGCACATTTTTTTTCTTATAGAAAGTAACTAAAATAACTTGCAAATTATTTGGTGCCCAAAAGATATCTTGCAAATTTTTCGGTGCCCAAAAAATACAGCAGTTTATCACTTTTTTGTTATTAATTAATGAGATTTCAGTTTTATTGCTGAAACTCAAATGAATGTAGTTATTTTCAACATTTATTATTAGAGCAACAAAAATACCTCTCTTGTTCTTTTTTAGTTTTTTCAATTTTCTAGGATGTTATCATATTCTCATCTGGAAAAATCATGATGCTAGGAAATAGTTACACCATAATAATATAGACAGTTTCGAGAATTTCAATTAAATTATTGTTTAAAAGTAAAAGTGGAATCCAACATGAACCTCATTTGGAGCTCGAGACTTATGAGACAAATGACTAATCAGATTGTGCTACCACCAAAGATTTTCGGTTGAGGTTTCTAATGAACTTTAACAAAAAGAAAAATCCTAACGTTTCTTTAAAGAAGTATACAATCACTTGACTTATTAAAATTACTTGAAATGCATAAGCTAAGCCAATATCTATGCCAATCCAATATGGCAAGTTTATTTAAATTACTAAACGCCAAAGGTGTAACATAGCCTAGTGATAGAGTTGATATTACAATATCATTTCAATTCGTTCTAATCATCCATTCAAATTTAAATGCACTATAAAGGTTTTTTTTTTTTTTTTTTTAAGCTAACTAAAGGTTTGTTTCATAGTTTCACCTATAAAATTAAAAGTTCAAATACAAAACTAGATTGAGCTATATTGAGCTTAGATGTAGCACAGAATGAAAATGCATGTTCAGCAGTGGTCTCCCCAGATTAAACACATTGACTTCATGCATGCAGATCTCACCTGTCAATTAGATCTATCATTAGAACATCAAGAAGCATTAAAATAAAATAGAGATAGGAAATCTATAATCAACTACAAGAATAATTAGGAGTTAAGGACAATTAACATACTTAAGTCAAATGAGATTTTTACAAACTTCTTGGACTTTGGCTAGGACTGCGACTCAAGTGACGTCGAGGTCGAGGCTGCATTGCGCACAAAACAATGGAAAAAAAAAATAAATTTGGTTTTAGGTACAAACTTCCGTTTAGATTCGAAGTTTAAAGTTTAAACCATTACAAGTTAATTCTACTATAGCTTAGCAAAACTGAGAATCATAGGGCAAGAGCAACATCATGCAAATGTAAAGAAAATTTAATACAACTGCTTTTGTAACTCCATTTCTCCCTTTTCTAGATAATCTCACACTACGCAATTTAGATAAAACTTACCGATGAACTCAGAGATCTAGATCTCGACTGGGATCTGCAAAAAATTTAAACAAAACTCGATTCAATATCCAGAATGAGCCATGAAAAGTTTGATGACTTGCAGCTCAAGTCCAAATTCCACATCAAAGTTACTAAAACCAAACGGAAGGCATCAATCTACCACAAATCATGAGCAAAATCGAGGGGGGGGAAGTAATTGAACTCAACATCATGCACAAGCTTTACAATTGTATTGTGAGCCATGCATGATACCTTGAACGAATTGTAGGGAAGATACAACCAACTCGATAGACAATAAAAGAAATCCTAAAGAGAAGGATAAACTCAACCTAGAACTTAGAGCATAGGTTATTTGTAGTTTTTAAATTGAAACAGAGCTGATTTGCAATTGTTGTTACCAATAGCATTATGTTCATAGTGATCCAGCTTTTAGATTGCAATTCATCCATCTACTGTCATCCAGTCTACAACAATCGCAGACCATGTTTTTGATCAATATAACATTAGCATTATTGTTAGTCACAACGTTAAGGTGTTCCAGAGGTACTCATCAACAAAACATCATTACCTCATACCACAAAGTTGCAGGCGTTTGAGCACCACATGCCATCAAGATCCTAACATGCAGTTCCCAGGTCGCCGCAAAAGGCCATGTCTAGAAAACAAGAGAGTCAACCCTAATGAACATAGTATAACTAGCGGCCAAGCTGAAGACCACTTTATCATCACCCCCTCCACGTTTCCACATATGAAGAACTATGCTGATAAGTCTATGGAATAGCATTAGGCTTTATCATAAGAACAAAGTGGATGGAATATATAATAAAATGTTTATGTTCAGACAAATGATTTGGAATTATAAGGAAATGATATATTCCCTCAAACTTTGCACAAAAAGAATAAATGACAAGAGCTTTAAGAATATCATAATATTCTAGAAAAGCAAAACAAAAAAGCACAAACCCATCTTCAAAGGAAACTGAATGCAATACCAAATGGATCCAGACAATCTGATAGACTATAAAATCTAATGCATTTCTTAATTAAATGTGAAATAAAGGTAAGATATTATATCTTTATGACAACAGACGACGTTTCAAAGAATTTTCTTTCCAATTCTGAAATAATAAATACAGTTGAAAACTCAACTAGCAGAAATCCAACTGAATCAAGAGAAATGTTGCAATTCTACTGCAAGTTTGGAAAACAAAGAATTTTCTTTTAAATACAAAAACACATTGATTCTAAAAAAGATAAAATACCTAAATATGGAATCACCTAACTGCTATCAAAATTTCCAGCTCATGTCTGTAATTATTCCACAATCCTTTAAGGTAGGAAGGAAATCAACCACAAGCTATTCTAGGGTAAACTGATTACCTAATACTTATGCCACACTGAATCTATGCTACTCCAGAAACAAATATCTAAGTGACAACTTGGGAACCGTATGAAATGAACTAATTTAATTGTATAATTATTAACAAACTAAGTTTTCGAACAGGGTTCTGCCGGTCCAATGTAGTTTAAAAATATACCAATAGAGACATGACTGAATACCACCACTCAAATGATAATAACCAAAGCAAACAGACAATAGTAGCTACGCAAAAGGTGGGCATAAGTTGATTTATTTTTATATGTAAAAATGTAATCAAACATGAATCAATGATATGCTTGCACAACTATAAATGTGAATAAAAACTTAGTGAAAAGCAAGCTCTCTCCCCAAAACACAAATAGATACATGAATAAAAACTGAGTGAAAAGCAGTAATAAATATCACAGAATTTGCCAGAACCCATTCTATTATTTCGGCTGGTGCATGACAACCAGCAGGGGCAAAGAGTAGTGTATTCATAGGGTAGCCTTGGCTACCCCACTTTTTCTAATAAGTTGATATTTTTTATATTTAGCTACCAAAAACAAGTCTATTTTCTAAAATTAATAGAAACAAGCCACTTAAAAATTTCTACTTTATTGATAATTTTGTTCATCTTCTTTCAGCCAGTGCATGACAACCAGCATGGGTAAAGAGTAGTGTATTCATAAGGTAGCCTTAACTACCCCACGTTTTTTAATAAGTTGATATATTTTTATATATAGCTACCCAAAACAAGTCTATTTGTCTAAAATTAATAGAAACAAGTCAGTTAAAAAATTATTGCTTGATTGATAATTTTGTTCATCTTATTTCAATTATTCTAATCTCTTCAATAACTACAAAGAGAGTTTTGGCAGCAAAAATTGTAAAAACAAAACTCATAAATAAAATAGAAGACCAGTTTCTTGCAAATAAATTAATTGCTTACATTAAAAAAGACATTGATAGTCTATTTAGTACACCTAGTACACCATCAATTATAAATGAATTTGACTATTTAAAACGCCATCGAACTCAAATTTTTTAAATAACTATTTTCAGTTGTTATTTCCTTTATATTTCTTTAATTTATATTTTATAGAAGTAAAAGTTATTGTGATTTTTTTTTTTGGTTATTAGTTAAGTTTAATATATTAGTTTTAAAAATATATTTTATTTTTTCCTTTATTTTTTGCCCCCTCGTTAAATTATGGCTAGCTTCACTATTAACAACCAGAGTCTGCATAATATAATCTCACACCATCTAATTATTTGGATATGTACCATCATGTATTTAATCATCAAATTGAAACAAACAAAGCCAGGAAAGGCAAAACGTTTTGCAGAAATGAATTTTATATAAATTACTAAGCATTTAATTTAGATAGACCATTGGTGTAAATCATGTTCTATATTTTTAATTTCAATTGACTATATGATACCACAAATCTTAAAATCTGTGAGAGATTTATACACCAAGTATAATGATGTAATACTATTGTTAAACGACTAAATTTGAATCAAATTCAATTTTACCAATTACGTGGAAGCATATATACTACAAAATTGCACACATATCAAGATTGGGCAGAAACTGACCTTGAAAGAGATAATGAGCGCCGAGAGTGTTTTGCTTTTGGAGACAAACTGCAAAATTTAACACTTGATCAATTATTAAAATTTACTATAATAATACATATAAATCATACTTGATCGGTGCAACCAAAATGAACCTTCTGCTCCTGCCACTGTAGCTATGACTTAGACTACGGCTTCGACTTCGGGATATATATGGGCTGCGACTTCGAGAATAGCTCCTCCTTGAATCACGACTGGGACTTCTAGAATAACTCCGATCATATTCCCTCACCTGTACCAACCAGATAGATATATCAAGGAGAGCAAGTACATGAACAGAATGAAGAATGTAGCCAAAAGTAATATCCACTCACCCGTATGTATGCCCGAGAAAATGCATTTCGAAATTCCGAGTCATCAAGCTTCCTGACCTGTATGACAAAACAAAGTTATTGAAGCATAATAACCATGCTGGTCAAAATGGCAGCCACAAAAATTCCAGCTCAAGAACAGGCAAGATACAAAACCTAACATATATATTTCATGATACAGGTTAAGAATACTTACAGCATATTTCACATCGTCATAATTGGTATAATCCACTATCCCGGTCAAGCCTGCATACAAATTATACCTATGTTTAAGATTATGTGGTGAAAGTTTATTGAAATTATTATAAAAAATAAATAAATAACGAAATAAATAAGCTCAAAATGGCTAGACATAATAGCATTGTTTCATGGACTTATTGTACTCCAAAATTAGTCATGCCCCCTACATAAATATCACATTATCACCACTTGAGATTACAACGTAAAAAATGACTACCAAAATAAACACCTGAACATCTTTTATTAGCTTATTTTGTGCTCAAAGAAAAGCTTATCATCAAAATGTTGAAAATTGTGGATCACGAAAAATAGCGGTTTGTTCAAATTTCGAGATGCTATAGCAGCTATTTGACAACAACTTGTACTAAATAGCGTATCGCAGAGCAATAACAATTTGTTCAAATTCTGCTATGCTATAGCGCTATTGTGCCGCTATAGCTTCTATTTGACAGCAATGCATCAAACTACTGCATATTTACTCCCACACTTTGCATGCAATATCCTTTTTGCATTCTCCTCTAATCTCAAGGACCCCCCCTGCATTTAACCAACCATTTTATACAAAATAAAAACTCGCTCCAAAATGCATCCAAATCCACTTACCTCCACGCTCACGGAACACTTGAGAAAAACACACATCACCAGCTTTACGCATGTGATCCTAATCATTTAGAAGCCAGAGTTAGAAAATATTATTCATTAATTTTCAGCCAATACAATGTAAAATGTAATCAATCCCCTGCAAGCAAAAAAAATTGCAAGTATCAAATGGTCATAGGAATAATGAACCAATCCATACTTTCAGGTCTTGCCATGAAGCAGAAGGAGGTAATCCAGTCACCAGAACTGCAAAGACAATAAATGGGTCAACCAAAACATTCTCTTTTTAAGTGCAAATGGGAATTAAGACAAACAAAATGAGAATAAACTATTGTACAATAATACAAAGTTTAAAAAATTATTAACATTATAATAGGAAACAATACATACCACGATAGTCAGATCGCCTAGAAACTCCACGACTACCACTACTACCGCTATGCCTACTGTATTGGTCCACAGATGATGAATTTCTGCGTCCACCATGTGCAAGTTCAACCTACAGTAACAAATAGTGGCCAAAAAAGTTCATATATAACAAAATTTGATAGTGTCCCATAGAGACAACAAAGAAAAAAGAGAAGAAAGGGAAAATATTCTAACTCGTAATCGATAACCATCAAAATCGTAACCATCTCTATAGTAAATCGCATCTTGAGCATCACGAGCATCCTCAAACTGCAATATAATGTTTAATATATAAGGCAGAACAAGGGAACTAAAAAAGGTGTGATAAGTACCCCTTCACATCCTTACAAAATGAATTTCCAGCATACCTCGACAAAAGCATAACCTGGTGGTTTTGGAGGGATCTTCAAATCAATGTCAACAATAGGGCCATACTGTATTTAGACAGTGAAGAAAGTAATTGGTGAAATAGAAATCCAGACATATTGATCTTCAATTATATTTCATAAATTTGTGTGTCATGTATGCAGGTATTTCCGTGAAAGTAAATAATGGGAGTAAATGATACATGATACTTGATAGAGAACATAAACAGGGCGATGATGATGACTTAAGTGTGTATCTTTCAGCATAGAAATCAAAAGCACTGCGGTGCATACAATGGTCTTAGATATAAGTACCTTGTAGAAAAGATCCTCCACTTCTCTCATGCGAATATCACCAGGAAGATTGCCAACATATAATGTGCGACTTGATCGGCCACTCATTTTTTCCCTAAAGCACAGTTAAAATTACACATTTATGTATTGTCCAGTTATAAATTCCCATACCCTCCATTAAAAAAAATCCTCATACTCTATGAAAATTAATGAATTAAGTCAGCTAAAATATAACTGAAACATACATGGTTTGACAGTATTGCTAATCGAAATTTACAGAAATAGTCATTGTGGAAGTTATGGGTTTTAGATAAAAGGAGGTGAGAAATTATTAGATGCAAGTGTTGTGAATACCTTCTAACTTGTGGGGACTACTAGAGATTAGTAGTTAGTTTGTTACTAGTTTGTTAGCCTATATAAGGATTAGATGTAGTCGCTTTATAATTACTTTACTCATTGCAATGCAATTTTATTTGGGAATATGTGTATCTTTTCTCTCTTCCATGACCTCTATCAAGTTTTGTAACAGAAGAGCGCGAATAAAATTGATAATAATTTGAAGATAGCTTGACAGTAACTTGAAACAAAAGACTAAACTCTAATCCCTATTTATTAGGATATATAGACTCAATCCTAAATAAATAGAGAAGTTGGGTAACAAATAATAATACTAGGTAGGTTTAACTAGTTTGGAGGTCTTAAACTATTTGGGGATTTTTAACTAGGTCCCGAAACTAAAATAGTTTGTAATTGAGTCTTTGAATTTGTCAATAATTTGTCATATCCCTGACCTAAATACTTTGTAATCAGATCCTTCCTTCAACATTTAAATAATATGAAATTAGGTCCCTAAATTTAGGGAACCAATTTGAAATGATTTAAAAATTTGAGGACTTTCATTCCCAATTATTTAAAAGTTTACGAGAGATCAGATTATTTAAATTTAAAAGTTTTGGCACACAATTAAACTTTAGTTCAGAGTCCTCATTACAAGTTATCGACAAGTTTAATGACCAAATTACAAAAAATTTAGTTAATTAAATATTCTCAAATAGTCCGGGGACATTCAGAGTAATTAAAGCTAATAAGTATTAATAATCCTAAAAAATAATCTAATATACCAAGATTAGAAACTGATCCTATAAAATAAACTAACATACTCTAATATAACATAAAAGTCTTATATTCTAACAATCATATAACTTTATACACACATATACCGTTGAGCTGTCTCAAACAGGGCCATAGAAATGAAATGAAGCGAGAAAAAAAAAAAAAAAAACTGTTGCAATGCAGCAAAAAAGTAAAACATACAAATCATCAATACTATGCTTCTTTAATTATCAGTTGTTTAAGGAAACTTCTAGCTTCTGCTGTGTTGGCAATTCTGCTTGTGATTTTACTTTTTCCTTTTAGGGAAGCATTTTCTGTTTTAGTAACTCTCTCTATAACACACACAAGACAATTCTCTACCTGCTATAGCCTCGAGTAGTTCATATATAAATTCATTTTACATAATCGGAATCATGAAGTCCGAATTAAAACATTTAGAGTAGATTAATCTAGCGATTGATCTATGGACATACAAATTACGAGAAATGAAAAAATGAAAATACGAGAGGAAAAGGAAGTGGACATTCAAAGGAAAAATACAAACGTGTGATCGAAAAAAAAACTTGAAACAGGAAAAGTGAGGATTATAGAATTGATACCTGAGAGGAGCAGATAGAGAGAGGTTCGAAGAATGGAAGACGATGTTCTTAAATCTCGAGATTGTGAGGGAGAATCTGATCGAACTCTCAAAGCAAAAGCAAAAGAAAAAGACAATGTCTTGTGGTGACACGTGCACGGCCAGAAGAACAGTCGCATCTTAGCCGTTCGTGCCTTTTATTTTGAGAGCGAAATACATCCTACACGTGTCCTCTCACAAAATCAGTTTATATATTCTCTAACCGCTGGAAATATTTTTTTATATATTTTCTTTAAAAAGTTTTACGTATTATATCGATCACTTATATAAATTACATCCTGTTTTAAATGTATGTGTTTTAACTCGACAATATATATAATATAAAATGTTAGATAATAAAAATATATATATTTTTTAAATTAAAAAAATAGTTTTTTATATTTTTATTCATTTAAAAATATAAATAATAATTCATTTAAAATATTTCTTATTTTATCTGATTTTAAATATAAATAAAAATTATTTAAAAAAAGTTAAAGTATTGTGTTGAAATACTGAACGTTCCATAGAATAAAAATACCTACCTAACTAGTACTTTAAATCAACGTTTGGTGATACACGGGTTTTATAACGGGCTTTATAACTATACATGACACTAGACACAAATGGAAATACTATGATGTCAGAATTCAACCAATACAAATTGAAGTTTAAGGCGGGTTTAAAAACTATGTTTTATTTTAATACAATTATTACATTTTATTTAAAAATTAACTTTTAAACGTTTTAAAATACAAAACATTTATTAAATTAGTGTGAATAATTTCATGTAACTTCTTTTTCAACTGAAAATAAATTTAATTTAATATTTGTCGAAACAAAATTAATTTTCTTAGCACCGCTGTATAGTACGAATAGTATTTTAGTGGAAATTGAAAACTATTATAATGTTATTTTCTATCTTTGTATGTGTCAATCTATTCTTTTGTTTTTATTTAACAAATACCAATCACGACCAACATCTCACCGTCTTCATGATTAAACTCAAAGTCGATGAACCATTATAGTCAGTATCACCTTTCCTAATCCCAATTGGTTGCAAATTTTGTTTATATAATTTGTTATTATTAGATACATTTTGTCACTTAGAGTAGTTATGCCACTGAATACCTGACAAGCAAATGAGTAGCAAAAATACATTGGTTTCATATGGATCTTGCAAAAATAAAACGGAAAAACTTGAAATTGAACACAAACTTTGAATTGATTACCATTATGTGGAGTTGTGAAAACGGTAATTAAAGGTTATGGGTAGAAGAGCAAAAGAAGCTCAAGTTAGTAACAGAGTTTTATCTTTTTTTTAAACTATATTTATGAAAATTTACATAACAAATATTTATATTACAGAAAATATTGATCAATCAACTAAACTGCGATTGCAGTGTCGTTGTAGATGTTTTAAAATCTACAATTTCATAGTCACAACTGTTATTGTCAATCGTCCATAGTTTAAACGATAGTTTTAAATTAGAGTTGCAGTTGTAGTTACGCTGCAAACCTTTACATCACAAGAAATTATAATTATTGTAACTTAAATTACGATTGCGACATTATACGAAGATTACAAAATTTGCAATATTGCGAGTTCAGTATAAAACTTACACTACTTTGACCTTTTAATTTGAATTACTAAGATACTTCTATCAAAATGAAAACTTTTAAGGATATTGTTTCTCAATTAAAAAGTGATGTTCTCCTACAACTACATATATCTAATGTGAGGAACAATATAACTTGGGAAAGGAATATGTGAAGCCTTACTTTTTCAGTTTCAAGTGGACGAGTACTAACGTAACAAGTAACAAAGAATAAGAAGAGTTAATCGAAAGTTTTTCATGTAAGACGTCACATTCTTGCGTTTCTTAAAGAGATAAGTTCATAAAATTAAACATTTCTCTAATTTTATATATGATTTTATTAATTTTATTTTATGAGGTTTTTTTATTAAATAATAAAAATATTTTTTGAGACCTAAGAAAATTGTTTTAGTCATGTCAGCCTTAGGTGTCCCTGAATGACATAATAAGTTGATGAAATATGATTAGAATATTTTGTAGTTTGTACAACTTATATGTAAAGATATTCAACTATATTTATATATACTTTTCACTATAAAAATATATTTGATGAATCTTTTAGGGAAAAGGTAAAGCTTGCAAAACAAACTTGTTACTGCAAGGTCAAGGGTATCTCAGTACAATCATAGAATGGACTTTCGATAGCTCTCCGTTTGGCGTCTTTGCTCCAATTCCAGAAACTTATGGTAACAAAAAATTTAATTAGTATTTGAAAAGTGTAGAACATGTTACTTTGGTCTATAATTTAATTAAAAATTTAATTAATTATCAAATTATTAAAATAGTGTTTAATAGTTTCATAAAAAAAACTAAAATATAAATTTAGTATCAAAATAATAACTTATTATTATAAAATCAATAAATAAACTGATTAATATCTTGATGATTTAATCACTAATTTGATTTTAAAATTGTTAGTTTGCTCATACACGTGTCCAAGTATCATATTAGCCATTTAAATTTTTTTCCTCCTCTAACCATTCAAATGTGTCGTCCTACAAGGCTAAAACCTGTTTAATGTTCTTTCTTTGATGGTTCGTTTTCATTTTGGTACCACCAAAAAGCGGTTTCGCATAATAAACCGTGGGCAACAAAATACACTGCACCCGACCCACAACATCATTTCCATTGAGTTTTGAAATAAGCTCCATTTACTAACATTTCTACCGCTTTGAGAAATAGATGCAAACAATAAAATAGTACTTAAGTCAGTTGTTAACATTTGTCTACTTAATATTATTTTTACAAGTTTATCTTTTTAAAGATAACTATTATATATTGTTATCGTAGTATTTAGTAAAAATTGTAAATAAAAAAAAAAATACAACATAATTAGGAATATACCGATAAAGAACATTTATATATGCCTTTAAATTTTGAAGAAAAAAAAAATCATTTATGCACTTAAAATTTTGGAAAAAGTCTTATATAGAAGTATTAGGAAGATCACAATAGTCATATTTACGGGCATCGGTAATATAATTTTAAAAAATTATATTATTATTTTATTATATGGTGGTCGTTG
>JBBPBR010000005.1:5384282-5394489 GCA_037974775.1 Cicer pinnatifidum
AGTCAAGAAAAAAAAAAACACTAGTATAGAAATAAGAAAAGATAAGGTATGCGTTTAAATTAGACGATAAAGTAATTTATAAAAAACAGTTTTTTTAACAAAAAGAATTAAAAGATAAGAAAAAAATATTTGAACAACAACAAAATAGGCTTTTTATAACTAAAAAATGTTCCCTTTAAATACAAAATAATAATAGTATAGATTAACCCCGATTATATGAATGAATTGCACCGTGTTTGGGTGCAGTGACTTTATGAGATGAATCAAGGTCATAATCCAATGGTAGTTTCTCGGCTATGGAGACACTCTCAGCTTGGACGACCCTATAACATGGATTACGCTTTCCTGCTTTTGCTTCTCTTCTTCCATGTCTTCCTCCCTCACTCCTCTGGTTGGTGTTTACCTTCCTCTCTTTTAACCCTTTTTTTTATTATTCTATTTAATTTCAATTTTTTCTTTTTGATTTTATTTTTTTATCCATTTATTGCATACGATCGTCCTTCTATTCGTCATTTGATTGTGATTATAAGATGCTGTGTTATGCTTTAGTAGGGTACGCTGAGAAAATCATTATAATGAGAGGGAATTTTATTTGTTATTTTTTGAAACACTGTAATTATTATAGTTAGTAGTGTTATAGTGTTGATGATCCGGGAAATTCTTCAATTTTGTTCCTTAATCATAACCTAGCTTGGGTTTATGGATATGCGTTTGAAACACTGGAACTGTTTTGGGCGATTAGAAAGAAAAAGTTTTGTCTTTTGAATTGGTGTTGCAAGGATTTGTGTCTCACTTAGATAAGGGGTTATGTTATAGTCGCCGACAGTATTATGGCGATTCATTATGTTAGTCAAGTTAACTAAGAAGAATCAATAGATGGGTACTGGTTTTGTAAAGGAAATATGGGTTTGAGGAGGTTTTAGTTGTGGAGGATAAGGACCCAACCCTAATTTTGTTGAGGTAACTGATGTGTCCTCGATTATAGGGTGAACAGGACCCAACCCAATCCCTGTCTCATTTCAGGTTTGTTCGGGTCAATAGACAGGGTTATGATCTAAAGAATTGGCACGATCAAAAAATTTAGGGACGAATCATAGTCAAATATACCCGTCACAAATTTTTCCCTTTTTCACCTGTAATTGTTAGTTTTATGCTGCATGATGAGGCTTTTATAAACAAAATATTCAAGTTGAAATCTTTGGTAGTTTAGTTAGTTATCTTGTAGCAAAGTACTATTATAAGAGTCATGTTTGAATATATGGTAAAATACTAAAAATATTTAATTTTTTAACTTTTAGCATCTAGTTATAACTGAATGATCACTTTATAATTTTATTTAAATCATCCTTTGGGCAAACCTGGTTGTGTCTTAGCTACATTCAGTCTTAATTTGACTCTCAGAGCGTGGGGTTTATTCAGACCTAGAACAGGTTTGACTTTAAAGAATTGACCCTGTCAAAATTTAGGATTGGATTTGGGACAGATTCAACCTGTCCCTTACTCACCTCTACTTTATTATTCTATTTATGTTAAGATATGTACTTGCCTGCATTGTCTTTTGTTTGTTCCTTCTTTCTCTCTGATAAATGCATGCAATTACGGTACAGTTTACTGGCTATGTGTATGCCATTCAGCTTAGCTTGTTGGGGTCCCAGTCTTCACGTTGTTTTCATTTAAACTCACAATAAAATGGGCATGATAGTCACTAGGGCATATAAACGTTGTTGTAGGCATGATTCTCCTCTTTCCTGAATACAGGTAAACCCAATGGAGTGTGTGTTTCTCAAGGTGGTCGTTTTCCTCCCTTCAAATCAGAGGGTCTCCCGCCCAAAAGCGGTCCTAAAGATTTAACCCTTTGTCGTGTTTTTCGCAAAAAGACTTGCTGTGATGTTTCACATACACATCCTGCATTGCTGTCTGTAAGGAAGCTTGCTTCTGCCGGGGAAGCTAGCCAAGAGTGTTTGCACTTATGGGAACTATTGGAATGTGCCATATGTGATCCACATGTTGGCACTCGGCCTGGACCTCCACTAATTTGTGAATCTTTATGTGAGAGAATTTATGATGCATGCTCAAATGCTTACTTCTCTATGGATGTGAAAACACAGGTATTTGGATAACTGTCTTCTGCAAATTTTTTATATAAGATAATGGAAAGAAGTTTGGAGTTCTTTATATTTGTGATGGTAAAGCAACATAAGTCTATTTGGAGTTTCCATAAATTAATCATTCAGTGTACTTCTTTTAAGCATCCGGAGGAGAGGTGTGATTGTTCCTATGCATGATAGGACAGGATTAGTTTATTGTTAATAATTCGTAGCTGAATGTTGTTTGTGTTTTGATCACCTGTCCTAAGTATTTTTGGTAGGTAGAGAGCTCATTACATATGTATTTTCCTTTTATTAGATGAAGATGAAAATTTTAATTTGTCTTCTTACTTACATCTATTTTTTTGGTTGTTTTGAAATTCCAGATGCTTGCACCATGTGGGGGAAATGACTTTGTATGTGGTAGGGCTGCTGAATGGGTCTCGAATGGTACAGATCTCTGTCTTGCTGCAGGTTTTCGAGTGAAGCAATCTGAAATTGTCGATATTGCCTCAGAAGATATTTTTTGCTATGGTGATAAAGCAAGTCTTGGTTCAGTTGCTGATTCATGGAAGGCTTCAAAGTTTGAATCGACCAAGAAAGGGGAGAGCTCGGTGGTATTTGACGATTTCCATCAATGGGCGAGGGAAATGCCGTTCAGTGAAAGAATTTCATGGGCTATAGGAGGGATGGTTCTAACAGCAGGATTGGTGTTTGTAAGGTTAGAATGCTTTTCTTTTTCCTTTCTATTATCAAGTAGCTGTACATTTTTGTATGCTTTTATCAGGTCAATCTTAGGCAATTTAGAAAGACAACTTGTTAGAAATGTTGAACATTTGGAGTTATTGATTGTATCTTTCTTTATCATTTTTCTAAGCATTGTTTTCATCCCAGTTTTTCTTTTACTTCACACATCTTATTATACTGGTTGTGTTTGTGAACTGTGTTTTAATTATCAATTTTTTCTTGACATGGTACAGTTGGAATTTGGCATATATCTTGTTTTACATTCATAATATTCTTACATGAACATGTGTCTGTTGGACACGACTAATTTAAAACTTACGGTAATATTAAATGCATCTTCAATTTTCATTGGGGGTTTCCAATATACATCATTCAAGAATTGCTGTTATATTCAGTGAGAAATGATATATGTTTATCTTTATTGTCGGAGTGGTACCTAACTATCTATCGTACACTTATACAGCAAAAGGAAAAGCAATAGCCAACGGCAGAAACTAGCAGCTATAAAGCGCACCGCAAGGAAGCTGGGAAGCAGAATGGTGGATCAGCAGCCTTCAGATGCTTCAGAAAATAGGAAAAAGATTTCCTGATGAGAGTTCCTCTTGTATGTGTAGTTGTTAACAATACATAATTAATTGTGGTAATTTATAGGTCGAACTTATGTTATTTGTTTTAATTAATAATAATCTAAATGAAGTAGAGTATTGTTTTATTTTGTACATTTGCTTTCTCTATTTTTTCCCTTCATTTTTTCATGTAGTTTTTTGAATGATATTTTTCCTTTCAAAATGATGTGTAAATTTTCTTTCCTTTTAACTCAAACTGAGCAATAAAACAATCATTGCCACAAGTCTATACTTATAGGCTTTGGTGCTTCGTAATCTCTCTTTAACCTTTGTCTCTGGAGATTGCTTGCAAATTGCAATTGAGACGTTGGCAGGGTAGGGAATGATGAAGACGTTGCCAAAGCCGAGCTTGGGTACAACATGAATTGCATTTGTTTTGTAAATTTTCATTTGCTATTAATAATACGCAGTTTGAGGCTCACACGCGGCACTGAATGGATGGATAGAAGACACATTTTTCGTGCTGTTTGTTTTGTGTTTACTAAAAAGTAGGATTTATTCATTCAAATATGTAGAAATTCCATCAATAAAAAAAAAATACGATTCATAATTGTTAAAATCATTTTAAAATCGAAAATAATGAATTTTCAAATAAAATGGTGAAATATGACGAACTTTATAAATACGATAAAATTTACAAATATAATAATTATATGTCTCGGAGCTCTAGTGATGAAGATAATAAAGTTATTGATTAATATTGCATTGGGTCGAAGTTGAAACCACAATAAAGTAATAAACTAAAATATTGCAACAAAATAGGAAATTAAAACAACATTAAAATTCAATATGTTTGGAAATCGCTAATTTGAATAATAGAGAATGAAAACATGATTTAGAGATCTGATTTTTACCAAAAATTAATTGTTAAGTCACCCCTCTTGAAATGAAAAAAAAAAATCCAACAATAAGAGTCGGTGGCTGATATATTTCAAATTTTCATACTTTATTAAAATGGATATTTTAGTTTTTCATTATGGTTAAGAAATTGAGTTTTAATAATAAAACAGAAATTTAAGAATTGAAATTCAACAAGTACAAATAATGCAATGGAAATGTTAAGATAGATTTGAAGTAGCACGAAGGACTTACATTTTACAATTAGTTAATGTAATAGATGGATAGATAAATCAAAATGCAATTTCAAATTTGAAGCAGAAGTTCAAAACATTTTTTTTTGTTCTAAAATATAGAATGTGTATTTTGAAATCATTGTAAATTGTGAAAGTGAAAACTATTGTTAGGGATTGCCAAACATTACATACCAACACCAAAAAAAATTGGCTAAGACAACTAACATTTGTTTTTAACAATATCATGTTCCACCTCCTATATAATTAAATAATCATGCAATTTCTATTTCTCCCATATGTTTTCATATTCAATTTGATGATATTCACAATAGAGAAAGGTCTTATAGCTCTAGCAATTGTTGTAGGTAGTATCATAGATAACTCTTAAAGAAAATATACCAACAAATATATAATTGTTTTATGATCTCCACTATCACTAATCATCTCTAATTTTGAAAATGCATTTTCAGAGCTTACAATGTAGTTTCAAAAGCTCAACAAAATAAGTTAGTTCACAATTCAGTTTCAATCTTTTTCATTTTGAAATTCGTTGTCATTCTTCTTTCTCTATTGGCTGCAGTGGCAAAAAAACAAGTTGCTTTTTATTTATTTTATTTTATTTTATTTATAATTTTGATTAAAAAAAAACAAGTTGCTTGTATAATAGTGATCGAGGAGGAAAATGTAAAGAGAATGATTAAATCAAAATCATATATGTGGATATATAAAAATCACTTAGAAAAGGGGAGGAACACACAAATGATCTTTTCTTTTTTAATAAATACTAATGATGGAAAGAACAAAGCCGAAAAACAAGAGATAATTGTTTATAAATAAAAAAGAGAGAGAACTCGAGAGCAAAATGCAATCCGCACCGATGGTCACGTGCAACTTTTAATAGAAAATAAAATTTGAAGAGGTTGATTTTAATCTGAAGGCTATTAATTGATACTCTCATACTTCACAATAATAAGATAGTGCTCTAAGTTAATATGTCCTTATAAACACTATATATATATATATATATATGTATATAAATTATTTATTTATTTATTTATTTAAAACATACACAATTCCATATCTGATGAAGCGTCATGGTAGTATTTGCATAAAATTTCATATAATTAGTCAGATAATAAATTATAACATTTCTCTTATTAAAATAACTTGAAAATTAAAAATACTATAAATTTACTTTGACATAAAAATTAAATTTATAAAAGTGTATGTTCTATTTTAATGGAACTAGTGTATTGTTATATTATAAAAAACATATAATTATTTCTTAAACAATATTTAGTTGGGGTACAACTACATGGTTGAGGCAAAATTTGGAAGGACAACCCATAAATCGAAAGTAGATTGGAGTAGGTTTCATAAAGAAAGAAGGCCCATATTCAGAGCCCATATTGGCCGGCATCAATTATAAAGGCCCACATTCAAAACCCTAGTTTTGTTCTACGAGTACCATTTTAAACTACCAGTCGCAGAGAGTATTCGATACCCGAAGCAGCCATGGTTCGTCCTCTCTATGAATCTCTTCACCGTGTTTCAATGTGAAACTCCGTTCGTCCATTCTCTTACAATTTTTCATTTGAATTGAATGTGCAGGGGATCGATCTTAAGGCAGGAGGTAAGAGCAAAAAGTCGAAAAGGACAGCACCTAAGTCCAATGATATCTATCTCAAGCTCTTGGTCAAGGTTAGAACACACAACTAATTCTTCTTTATTTTTATTTTCATTTACACGTAATAGAATTAGTTTGTAATCGTAGTTTGATTGTACAATCTTAACCAAAATTGTTGATGTGACTGCAATTAATTCGCTTTTCTATGCCTTGTTTATATTATTTTTGGTTAGATGCGCAGCAACCATTAAGTTTAATACATGTGTGGAACTATGTGCTGTTTACTGAATTTTAACCCTAAAGTTTGCTTTAACTCTACAGTATTATGTGTTAATCTACAAGAGAGAAGGTTCCCAATGATTGTTTAATACCATTTTTACCATGCTAATGCTGATAATTGATGATTAATATATTCAGTTAATCATACTGAGGGATCTAGTTTTGTGAAAACAATTTTTGTTTTCGAAATTTCCTTTTTTTTATTCCTTCTCGTATCTCGTTTGTCTACATGCATATTCATTTGTGATGTGGGTTTTTTTGTAGATTATTCTATGTTTATGCATTGAGTTATACTGATTGGTTTTTATGTGATCAGCTTTATAGGTTCCTTGTTCGGAGAACTGGCAGCAATTTCAATGCTGTTATTCTCAAGAGGTTGTTCATGAGCAAGGTTAACAAGCCTCCACTATCTTTGTCAAGGTTGATCAAGTACACAAAGGGAAAGGTTTGTCCATCCCTGCAATTTCGTTTTCATCTAAATTTTAGTAGATGCTGTTATTACAGTTATAATTAATTCCAATTTTGAAATTTACTTGTGTAGGAAGGTAAAATTGCTGTGGTGGTCGGAGCTATAACTGACGATATCCGTGTTTATGAAGTTCCAGCCATAAAGGTTACAGCACTCAGGTTTACAGAGACCGCTAGGGCAAGAATCGAAAAGGCTGGAGGTGAATGCTTGACTTTTGATCAGTTGGCTCTCAGGGCTCCTCTTGGACAGAACACTGTATGTGCCCATTTCTCTCTAGGCGTTTTTCCTTTTCTGATTGATTAACTATATCAGTTGCTATAATATTTTGTCAAATTATTTCATTAGTTCTGTTCTTGATTATGGAATCTCTTTTTTATTGAACTTTTTAGACAGTGGATTGATAGAATGTTTGCTTTAATATATAACTGAAGACAACGAAGTTTTACCATTGAGTTCTTCATGGTGGCTGGACATATTCCCCACATTTTACATGTTGCATTAGTTCTTTGTGTAACTGTTGTGTTGTATGGTTTGATGAATTGAAGTGAGACATGGTTTGTTAAATGGATTGTGTCTATTTAATTTGTGGATGTAGGTTCTTCTTAGAGGCCCAAAGAATGCTCGTGAAGCTGTGAAGCACTTTGGTCCTGCTCCTGGTGTGCCACACAGCCACACGAAGCCTTATGTTAGAGCAAAGGGAAGGAAGTTCGAGAAGGCCAGAGGAAAGAGGAACAGCAGAGGATTCAGAGTTTGATGTGATCATATTTATTTGCTGGTATTGTTAACTTCGGATATCAGATTTTTCCTATATCTAGACGGTGTTGCTATTTATGTTTGTTAATGATTTTTCAATATGGAGTTTTTACTCCCTGCCTTCTTATTTTCCGTGGAATTGTTTTTTGTATGTTACAATTCAGTTTTGATTTTAGTGAATGGTAATTGTTATTTACATGAGGCATGCCTGGTTGTTGTGAATTCAAACATTAATATGCTGCTTGACTAATTTTTTGAAATGTAACGTGAAAGTTTTCTTGGTCCAATAATTCATCCAGTGTAAGAAGTTAATTTCAATTCCCTACAACATGATGCAAACACAGTTTGAATCATAGCTAAAATATGAAAACCTCCGATTGTGGAAAAACTTGTGGGACACAATTTCTTGTTTTAAGTTGTCTTATTAGTATGATTATCAAGAATCAATAAAAAGAGTTGCATTTGTTAATTACCCCTACAATAGCACAAAAAAACCATATTTTATAAGGATCATTCTCATGGTGGTCCTTTAACCATTGTCATTTAAAAGGTGTATTAGATTCATTTTAAATGTACATTTTAAATTATTTGTTGTTTTTGTGTGTTTGTCAAACCAATAAGAAGAAAGCCAGGAAGCAATTATAATAAAGCCTTTTGATGTCAAGTATCCACAATTTGAATTTGTGTTTTTTTTTGGTTATATTGTTTTTCATCTTGAGATTTGAGTTATGGAAGGGGAAAAAGGCAGTTGAAATGTCTCGCACAAAATTTTATAATGGAAGTTGTTAAAAAAGCTAACCGTTGCATATGAAATGTTTGTTACATACAAGACTAATTTTTAGAAAAGATGTAATGAAACAAAAAATATCAAATTTAAACGACATTGCAAACTTAACTTTTTGGAAAATGATAACAATCTTCATTCAACATTCAATTGAGAACATTACAATATTATGGAACAAACAAGAGTACATCTCCAATATCGAAATATTCAATTGAGAACATTACTTTATTATTCGGTGTTTTGTATAGCAAACCAACTTTACCAGTACATTATCCACTCCTACTTCACTCCGCGGTGCTGTAAGCTCCCAATTCCTGCTAATTTGTTGATTTCGAAGTTTCTTCAAATATTTTTCTGCAATATAAATATTCGCTAGGGTTGTCCAATCACACATATCATATATAGATTTAATATAAATTGTTTTTATACAGTTAATTAATTACAACTGTGTTTCACATATTTGATTTAGAATTTGAAATGCCAAAAATTCCAACAATTTATCGATTAAAAAAGGGTTTGAAATGCCAATAATTTATCAATTAAAAAAGAATTTGAAATGTCGAAAATTCATCGACGAAATAATAAATTGTTACCTTTGATCAATGAATAAAAGCTAAATACTAATGGAGTTTTCTGAAGAAGAATATTGCAATTTCTTTTTTTTTTTGAACAAATTCTTTTTTGATTGAGACAATAATTTTTTTGATGAAGTCTTGCTTTTTTAGTTTGATTTTTTTTTAATCAAGATCTTTATCCTTGATTTTCATGTTGTTCTCATGAATTCTTCATTTAAAACATTTGTTTTTGGAGTCGAACGCTCTTGTTGAAATACCATTTAGTTTATTCTTTCTTTCTCTAAAATGCTAAACATATATGCATCTGACAAAATCTTAACATTAAGAATTTTGAATCATCCACCATTTATTGCAACTGAAAAAGAGGAACCGTTGGTGGCTACATATAGTTTTTGTTGGAGCTTTGAAACAATGCTTATTTTTTTATGAAAATATGTTTAATGCTACAAATTACTCAATCTTAAAAAATTTGAGGAAGGTTGTATTGTTGATGATTCCAATACCTCCACATCTATTTTGTGGCCTTAATAAAAGAATACGCATTTCTAGCAACTTCAAGTATTGCAGCTATAGAGTGAATTTGTTGCACCAATATATATGAATGTAAGCCTATTCTTGTATGTGATGAATGTCTTCTACCAATGAAGGGTAGTTGAAAAAATAAATCAAGTTCAACATTAAGTAGAGATATATCATATATGTAAGTTGTGGTTGTTGTAGGGAAAACTCAAGTTCCAAAATTATACAAAGATAACTCTTCATAAATGAGTTAGGTACAACACAAACACCTAATAATATCCACTAACATTGCTAGAATAAAGACAACTACGGTGGTCAGAGGTCACAAATCAACTTATTGTAAAAATGTGTTTAAAATAAAGACTTGGTAATATATAATAGATGACAAAATTAGTGAAAAGTCAAAATAAAATGTGACGTTTTCTTTTACAATTTTTGAGTTATAATTCCTAATATTTAAATCGAAATGTAATACTTAGGTACTTGTATATTGATTTGCCGAATTCCAGTAGTGATATGTATGGGGATAATATTGATTCTAACCCGGAAACAAACTCATCGAAACTTTAGTTTATAAAAAACAAATATTGATTCTAAACTAACGTCATATAAATATATTCAGCAAAAAAAAAAAATATTATATAAAATATATTAAAATTCTATTATAT
>JBBPBR010000005.1:5411494-5425599 GCA_037974775.1 Cicer pinnatifidum
AATATGATTAGAAAAATTAAAATGAGAAAAAATCATGTTTATCACAATAATTTATAAATTTATTATAAAATAACTTATAAAATAATTTGATAGTAATATAAATTGTAAATTATTATCAAATTGTAAAATAATTTATAAATTATAAATTTATTATAAATAATTGTAAAATAATTTTATAATTTTATAAGTTTTATAAGTAATATTTTATGTATTATAAATATAGTTATCTTATAAGAAATTATAAATTTATTATAAATAATTGTAAAATAATTTTATAGTTTATAAATTTATTATAAAATAATATTATCAAATAGATTTTGGAGGTATTAAATAAATTGTGGAAGAAAAAGGAAAAATAAGAATTAAAGAGATTAAAGAAGTTGATAAAGAAGGAGGATTCTCAAGAGATACACATCAGCTTTTTGGCTGAATGAAATATAATGAAGTGGCAAAATATGATGAGGTGGCATTCGGTGAGTCTGTTTTAAATATATATAATAGATTTAAGTAGGACGATGATCCTGACAACAATAATACATATAAAAATATAGTTTTATACACCCGTTCAACATTTTATTTTATCTTTTTTTTTTTTTATTTTTATTACATTTTTGACATATCACATCAATCTTTTTATCTCATTATCAAAATATATACACTCGGATAAAGTTGGGCAGGAATTAAATTAGTGATACAAAAAGTTAAATTCAAAGTCTCACCAAAATATATGCAAGATTCTACGCATATATTAATAATTAATTCAAAATTAAATTTTGAGTTTTTAAAAATTAAAATTATATATATAGCAAATAAAGCCAAACTTTACTTAGCTAATTGGGTGATTAAAATTGGATAATTAAAGAAGAAAAATTATAATTTAATGTAAATGAAAGCAAGTAAGAGGGAGCATAAAGAGCAACAATTAATGTTAAATTTATCAACAACAAAAAATAAGCCATTGAATTTCAATTAAATAACTTTTATTTAGTTTATATCTATGTAATATTAATTACTCCCACACTTAAATTCCAACAATTATGAATCAAAAATAAAAGAAGAAGAAGATGATGATGATTATGAATTTGAAGTGAATGAGCATCCAGGAAAGAAGAAAAAAAAATTAGTGTAACCCAGCTCTGAAAGGCACCCCTGTGACAGGCAACCAGTTTTGACCTTGTATAAATTTATAAACCGTAAATTGATCAGCATCTTTTTCATCAATTAAATGGTACCCTTCCCATGTGACCCTATTACTAGTGTTTGAACCTTTTCCCCAATTACCATACTCTGAATAATACAAAGTCCTTAATGCAAATTCCCCTGACCATTCCATCCAACCCTTTGAATCAATTAAACCATCCATAAAAGATTTCATATAAATTGTCCTTGAATACTCCTTCCAAGGCCTACCCAAATATGTCTTTATATCATTATAATTATTAATTGCATCACCTAATTCAATAGCTGCTACAATGCAACAATTCCATATAGAGAATCCTGTGTTTTGATTAGGATCTGTTCTTCCTTGTGCTGTTATTGCATTGAATTGATTTTGCATGGGGAGTCTTGGATACATGTTACAATCTTGGAATATTGCTGCTGCATTGCCAAATATGAAATCAACTGTGCCATATATGTCACATTTTTTGTAGAATTGTCGAAGGGAATGTGCATATAGTGTGTCTTGGTAACCTTCCAAGCTACAATTGTAGAAAACAGACATGTCAGCTCCGTTTCTTACCGCAACTGCTTGATGTTTGTTCGCTCCCGCGGTATTTCGAATTGTTATGTTCATTGCTACAAATCCTTTTCCAATTACAGCTGCACAAATAACTTAAGGACTATCAACCCTCTTAGATTATGAG
The DNA here is from genome assembly GCA_037974775.1 of Cicer pinnatifidum. NCBI lineage: Eukaryota > Viridiplantae > Streptophyta > Magnoliopsida > Fabales > Fabaceae > Cicer > Cicer pinnatifidum. The sequence continues at coordinate 5,413,360 of JBBPBR010000005.1, forward strand.
TCGCCATTTTCTAGAAGGATCTAAAAGAGTCAATCATGGATAAACACTCTTCTTGATTTTTAAGTCTTAGATAATGACTCAATTGAAATCAATTAGATAAAATAAGATAAAAATGAATAATGACTCAATTGAAGTAAGTTAGATAAAATAAAATAAAAATAAATGTGTTCTTCAAAATAACACATTTTACCGATACCAATCAGATTATTATCTCAAGTTAAAAGATAGAAAAAAAACTGTTAATTTATACTTCTAAGGAGTGGCATATATTGTTGTTGAAATTTCAAGTAATTTTTAAGCATAAATTTACCGTGGACCAGCTATCAAGTAGTCCTAAGTGGTTTATTTTAAAATTTATCCTAATGAATCATTTTTTCGAGCAATTGAATATCTTAATTTATCCACCAACCAATAAAAATTGACTACATAAGAAAATTTGTATTAAGTTGTGAATATAACTTATGTCACTCATTTTTATTAGTTGTTAAGTAAATTACACACAAATCTTCAAAAGTAATTTAGGTCTCACCATTTATATTCTACTTCGAGGTAAAGAATTGGTGAATGGAATAAATAAATAAAAAAGTCTAGTTTTTAGAGTACTTTAGCGGGTTTGAATCTTGTCAATTATTTCTGTTTCTTTTAATTTTATTTTATTTTTTAATTTTTTTTATTTGATCGAAAGTTTATATCGTATAGATCATGCATGTAAAGTTTTGTATGAATTTAAAATGATTTGATGTTATTGAGATATATCAAAATTAATGTCTTATATGCAATTTTATTGAACACCGTTAATCTTCATATATTTCAACAACATATTAAATAATTTTAGATTTGTATAAAATTTTACATCATAATCTATACCATATAAAAATTTTATTTAACGATAAAAATTATAAAAAGAGATCGAAAAGATCCAACTTGTAATTTAATCATAGTGTGGTTTCTCTTTTCCAACACTAATTACTTTTCCGATCATTGTACCATCAAAAGTTATGTGTGTATTTGAATTTTTTTATAGCAACCAACGTTAATAATTAGTATTGATAATATATATTGTATATTTTGCTAAGGGTTTGAATCAAATCAGTTAATAATTAGTATTGATAATATATATTGTATATTTTGCTAAGGGTTTGAATCAAATCAATAATCTTCTTAATTATCGCTCTATTCTCTAACTCTTCTACCAAATCAACTTTATATCTCATATTTATATCTCATATCTCATGTTCCACGTGTATATGACGACACAAGCTATGCGTGGATAAGAGGACCCTAATGCTTATAACTAACTGTAAGTTATATTGCTTTTAAACTTGAAACTTAAATTTAAACATTATTGAAGTGAATAAGTTTGAACTATTAATTAACTTACCAAAAGTTGCAGACTGAAAAGTGGTCCAACCATCAACCACACTACGACTACCGGTGATCACAGTCCGATTGATTCCATCTCCAACGATCATCAGATTCTCTTTGTTCTTAGGAATAAACACATACTCATTATAAATCCCTGCAACAACATAAATCACATAGTACCCATTGTTGGTACCTGTTTTGTTAGGTGCAGCATTCACAGCATCATTTATAGTAACGAAATCTCCAGATCCATCAAGATTAACAATCACTTTTTTTGTCACCGTTACATTGTCAACATAATTTGTCTCTACCAACTTTCTATTCATTGTAGTGATTTTCTTCTCTGTTCTTGAATTACTTTCTTTTCCTTCAATGGCATCGATATACCATCCACGTGTGAAAAGAGCAAGAGATGTACTATAAAGTTTGATTCCATCAGAAAGATGGTTTAATAAAGTAGTTGTAATTTTTGGATAAGGATTTACATCATGAAAACCATCTAAACATGTTTGATGATTGGTTAAAACAGCACTAAGCAAGGTTTGCAAATCATAAACTTGATTATTACTTATAGTGGTTTCTATGGCTTGGATTACATTGGATAAGAAATCAGTGTTTAATTCAGCAAGATTAAGACAATCTTCAAGTACAAGTAATGTGGGATATGGAATGATGGTGAAGTGGTTTTTAAGATAAGAAGAGATTAATTGAGAAATTGTGTTAGTTATTGATAAGGATTGTTGAAGGAAGAAATTGCATTGGTCATGAATGGATAAATTATTAGAAGGCAAAGTGGTTGTGCAAAAAGATGGGTAAGGTGTATTTTGACATGTGGTATTTGGGGAGGAAGTGAGAGAAGCTAGAGAGGAGGGAGAGAGGATAATAAAGAGGGAAACAAGAGTGTACAAGTATAATAAGGTTGTTGATGTGTTCATGTTGTTATTAGTGACCATGGCAAATTGGTGGATGGATATGTGTGGATTTAAACATATGCTATTGCATATTTATAGTTAGCTTGGTTGTATTAAATTAACTATTTATGCAGGGTTCAAAATTTGGTCGAGAGGGACAAACGGTGTAATTAATTGTTATTGCGTTGCAGTAATGAAATGTGTACTTGTGGGCATTGTACTCACATAGCTTATAGCTATGCCTCACATTAAATTAAATAAACCACAACATCTTCTTCCGTTTTCACTAAATCTCACTGGTTTATAAACTTTAATTACTTCATAACATGATTAGAAGCTATAAAGTCCGGATATGCGGGTGCGATAAGATACGAATATGTTTGGATATATAATTTTGTTAAAGTTTAGGATATAATCCAGTCTAGATATGGTAAGACAAATACTTGTAAGGAAAAAATAATTAATCACTCTTTATTAATATACGTTTGGAATTAAAATGGGAGTAGTTAGTATTAAAAATAGAAGAAATATTAGATATATAAGAAATATAACTCGTATATCTATTGTCTTAAGACTTTGGGTTGAGATGTGATATTAATATCTCTTAAAAATCTTAAATATTTAGTTCATTACTAAAAGAATTTAAAAAAAAAATAGTTTCTAAGTTTGTTTCATCAAAAGAAAATTTATATTTGTGTGTATCCCTAAAGTATCTCATAAAAAAAATTTAAATGAATAAAATAATATTTCATATACTTCTCGGATACATATATGTGAAGTATTGGTATCCGATACATATTTGACACAAATACGTCTCTAATTTTGAAGTATTTCAATAACATACATTAAAAGTGAGTATTTTATAATCAAATTTATTACCCCAATTAATTTAAAATTAAAACTCTGTTTAAGCATAAAATCATCATTAATGTTTGCCAAATATACATGCCAATCATAAAATTATCTTCATACAAGTATAAAATGATCTCCTTATTTTATTAAATTATTTATTTTAATGAAATGTTACATTTGTATTTAGAGTGAAATGTGATGCATTTTAGTCGTTCGATTAATATTTTACAATTTAAATTTTATATTTCTGATTTTATTTAAATAAAAATTTTAATTTTAAAATTTAGATCATTCGATCTTCATCAAACAGACGAGATAATATTTCGTGCATTCACATTATCGTAATTGTAATGTATAATTCGGATGAAAATTTTGACAAAGTCTCCTATATTATTTGAAAGAAAGAAAAGTCCAACAAAATCATTTAGTAAAATATTTACATAACCCAACTTTGGTTTGGCGTACGAAGAAAATGAATATTGGATGTTGTTTGAGAAACCGTGAATCCATGATAGCAAGTATTCTTAAACCATGCTCGCAAGTCGCAACTCCCACGTTATGTTTTTATATTCATTGTTCAGGAATAGATATGACGCGTAAATTATGATTTTTGAGACCTCCGGTCAAATATTAAGAAGTGTTTCTCATTATAAATTTATAAGTTGATTTCAATAATAAATAAATGAACAAGCAACCTAATATTTTTGTAAAAGCCTTGAGCAATTGGAAGGCATGTTCAAGTTTCATCGTGCCAACAACACATTATCACTTTAGTTATGTTTCTAAGGCTTCATTGCAATTTAGCATCTTCATGCACCGCAATTGTGTAATGTTAGTCACTATTTTTCAATTACGTAAACTAGATTTCCACAGTATTCAATTGTTGCTTATAAAATAAAACAAAGTAGTATCCAATTGTTACGACCTTATGTCAAGCATTTTCAAATTGGGGTACTTTGGGGACAACTAAGACTGACTTATGCCACAAAAATATTATTGTTAAAAATTGGACGGTTTGTACGCCAAAAAAAAATTGGATGGTCTATTGACATAGAGACTAAGTAGAAGGATATTTAGAGAACAAATTCGTGCAATTGAAACTTGGAAAATCAAAATTGCACACTTGTGGATTTGTAGATAAAAATTGCTAATTGTATAATATTATATTTGGGTTGATAGTATATTTATTTTATTAGGATATGAAATATAATAGCAGCAAAAGAAACATAAAAAATCAATCTCACAAAATTATTTAGTTGAACGATAGGATTTAAGGCCTTTGTTAACTCAAGGATTTAAGACTTAAGAGCATAACCAAAATATGGAGAAATTACGTACGTCCATCTCTAGCTTTAAGAAAAAATATATTTGATAACAAAAACTATGCCAATTGTAGAGGATTAAATTCGTGAATATAATGTGAATTTTCAATTTACTTTTTTGGTACAATATAATATGAAACTTTAATATATAGGAATTGACACCCTAAAAAATTCTTGTGTAGTGCACATTTTTTAAATATTATCTAATTGATATCATATTCAAAAGTTGTGGGTATAGTCAATTCATATTCTTTTTTTATGAGGTTGTTTCTCTTCTGATCTTCTCCACCTCCTTATTTATGTACGCTCCGCTTGTTTGAGTTCATATTGATTCTGTTTTTTCTCTACTTAATTTATTTCTAGTTAGTGATGTTAGATGTGTCAGTACCTAAAAGCTTGTTCATTAGTGTTTTCTTATTGTTTTCAACAACAACAACAAAATCTACACATAATGCATTTATAAAATAAGAAAAAAGAAATCTACACATAATGCATTGTTGGCTTTCACTTTGCTTAATGTATTGTCAAGAAAGGATTAATTATTCTTAATTATTTTTAAGTAGCGCACTATTAGAAAAATATTATTTATACATACAATAGATAACACTTTCTTAAAGAAGCACTATTTAAGATAGATCATTATCAAGGGTTTTACCCTTCAGTTGAATTCAACTGCTGAGAACCGTGGTCCAATTTTGATTCTTATTTTTAAAATATCTCCACAATTATATACATAAGATATTATATAATATAAAAATAAATTTCAGTGACTCCATTGAATTTGAATATACTTTGTATTTACATGCAACCACGGTTACAAAATGCTCACAATCAAACCCATTCATAATTTAATTCTATTACACAAATTTTAATTTATAACCTATGGTGTGTTTCAGAAAACTTCAGGACTCGGAATTTTGAATTCCCTAAAAAATATGAACAGCTCAAAGAAAGAAAAAAAATCAATAATAATAATAACAACAATCAAGCAAGCTAAAATTTGAAAGCCAAAAAAAAGGCTTAACTGATAATCCCATGCTTATATAACTTGTCACTGCCTTCCACTGCTGAATGACTTAATGCTGGCTGTCTTTTGATTTGATCTCCTGCATCAATTTTCATAACAAGCCCAGCATTCCAATACCAAGGTTGAAGATCATAAGGTGAATCACCAAATGAAGATGGATGAAGTATCACAGAACCCAAATCCTTAGTACCAAACTCTGCTTGCTTTAATCTTCTCCTCACCAACAAGCCTCCTACATCTTGTTTTTTCATTTCAGATATACTTTTCAGTATTGAAATGCAAAGGAGAAGCATCAGTACCGTATCTTCTTCTGGCAATACTTCAATGACTAATAGCCGCCAATTTAGAAGAGCTGTTGCTTTTCCATCTGGGTTGTCTTCGGTGAAACGTACTAGCGTTAGAAAATCGTCCTCGTCCTCCTCTGACTCGCTACTCGTTTCTTCACTTTTGTTCTTGGACTTTGTTTTTTTCACTTCATATTGCATTTGCCTCCCTTTCAATAACTTCACCTACAAGTCATGATTACAATTTAGGCCAACTTATGAAAGAATAAAAAATATTAATTTGGACATGTTTAATAGCATGTTTGGATTCACAATCGCAGCATATAAACGCGTGTCAAAATGGAAGCTTTTAGTTGTAGCTTCTCCATTTACTTCCTTGGGAAGTGGTATTAGCATAAATCCAAACATAGGTTAAATTGGCTTATTTGAATTTATGTACTACATAAACACTTACGAAACTGTTTGGGAGAACTTATGGAAACAACTTATACGATATCCATAAGTTGTTTTCAATTTGTTTTCATAAGCTCTCCAAAAGAGCTTATTATGAAAACAACTTATAACATATATGAAAACAATTTGACTTTATCCTATATTTTGTTATAGAAATAGCTTATAAACATGTAACTGGCGGTTATGCTATAAACACTTAATTAAATTGTTTATCCAAATATGATATTTATACGTATATATGAAGTCTTGACTATACCGATAACTCTGGAGATGTCTGATTTGTTGTTAAACTAAAGGTGAGACTTGATACTGATAGTGATGAATCCCACTGTATAATCAGTTCATCTCCTGTTGAAAAGCACCATACGGCTTTACATTGTTCTGCACATTCCTTTGGTGTTGCAGTGGCCACAACCTTCTCTGTACTAGACAGAAACAAAAAACAAGAAAATGTTTCAAATTTGCTCCAAGAGGATAGAAGCAACGTCACCATCTTGCATTATGATTTTGCTGTCAAGCAACTATTGTAAATGGGGAGAGTAGTTTTTAAAATTACTCACATTTGTTATCATGCCTAAATTAATGTTAACATTTATATAAAACATACCAGGAGCTCTACCAATGGAACCAGCAACATAAGACCAAGATCCTTCGCGTATCTCTATAATCCTATCTTCCCATTTTATAGCTGAAGGAGTTTCACCTCCTCTTCTCCAAAATCCTCCCCCTACCCTGCAATTTTATGATTTGTCTATGAGTAAGCACATAGCAGTATCACGATTCAAGATATTAACTCTACCAACTACTTCCTCTATTTCAATATGAATGTCATTTTATAAATGTAAAAACAACAATTTGACTCCCTCTTCGTATGTTCAAGAAAATTAATAAACTGATCTTTTTTCAATTTTACCTCTAAATTAATATTGTGTACACTAGTCACAACTCATTATACTTCACCATACATTTTTGTGACAATGTTTATCACGAAATGACTAATAAGGATAATTTTGTAAAATTGCTACATTCATTTATTGTTTTTTTAATACGTGAAAAAACCTTAAATGACTTTTATTTTTGTAATGGATGTAGTGTTTCTTAATGTATAGATAAAGCTTTGGAAGTTCACCTCATTCTAATAACGAAGCACACCCTCCCTGCATGATCAAGAACTGTGCGACACAACCACCGTCCTTCTTGTGGGCGATAACTATTCATCTTTAGAAACACATCGGATATCATCGCCCCGGAATCATCCGTGACTCGATCAGGCACACATTTCAACAGGTACGGTGCCTGAACTGGTGGGGTAATTGACACAACAACATTCACCTGTTGACTAACTTCCTTTTCCAATGATAAAGAATCCGCTCTCAATAGATCATTCCACCGGAACGAAACAGTGTTTTGAAGGCTACTTCTTTTTAGACAGTTACTACCACCATGACGACGATATTCGAGCATAATTCCCTTGGTTCCAAACTCGCAGTAAAGTTGCCAGGCTTTTTTCCATGAATCAAAGGGGAAATTAGAGATGGCTTCATCTAGCTTTAGATCACTATGACACCTGATCATTCGGAGGCGTAGGAAATCACGGATTGTATCCTTCTGCAATGCCTCTATTCTTGCATTTAGCCTCACAAACACACAAACCTGCATTTTAAAAATAACTACATCAAGTTTATTGTTTTGCAATACTCTCATATACATGTCTATAATGTTCTTTACATAGATTGTTTGACTTATAGTTGCAAGTTGCAACACTACCATTCATACATTACATCAAATACATGTTTGGGAAGCTTCCTCATACTAATATGAAAATAATACAACAGTAGAAGATGAGAGGAAAAGAGTATATAAAACTAACCTCGAGTAAAAATCTTGGGAGCAAGGACCTATATTTTGTATTGACATCTACCTCTGATTCTTCCCAAGTGATAGGGGATTGGATTGAGATAACACCTTCCAATGTCAAAGGAACATTTCCACCAGCTTTCACATAAGGTTGATTGAATGCCCTGTCCCATAATTTCGAGGTTTCTTCAAACTCCTTTTCGTTCACAGTTTCAGAAATAGTTGCAACCTTCTGCATATTATCATCCTCTAAGGCCAATGCTTTCAAATCTTCCATATACACTGTTGGGTAGCTCTACTCCATTAAGAAGAAGAAAAAAAAGGATATTAACAAAAGTAGCTATATGTTTGGTTCCACATTTGGACCTCCTAGAATCACGTTCAGTTAGTCAAATGTAATTTGACCATAAATAGTTATGTTTGACTTCCACACCCAAAATCAATTCTACCTAAAAGCTAATATGTCTAGCTTTTGCAGTAACATGGAACCAACTCTCAAATTTCTTGACATACATACACACACAAAAGTAATTCTTATCCAAACATTGAAACATAAATCACAATACATTCAACTAATTTTCAACAAAATATCAATTTTAGTCAAAAACAATTTGACTCACCCCACAACCAAACACCCAATAAGTCAAAAAGGGAAACGGATAGAATGTGTACAAATAGATAGGGTATAAAATTATGAACAACATCAGCATTTAAGAGATATTGAAATTTGAGACACAAAAAAAACAGAATGATATTAAAGACAAACCTGGTGGGTCAGCCACATCAACAAAATGTCCGAAGTAGGTACAAAACGCGAAGAAGATTCAGAATTAAATCTTTGTATCATAAACAAGAAAGCTTTATATCTCTGTCTCGCAGCTATTAAATAAACCAACTCACACCTATACGGCTCCATAAACTTAGAACACAACAACCGTTGATTTTCAACTTCCTTGAAAACATCATCGTTCAAACTCAAACTAAAAGTTCCCTCAGAATCCATGGAATCAGAACTTGCCTCATTCTCAAACGACTCAAAAGGGTATTTACTATTCCAAATTTCTCTGCATCGCATTAACGCATATTCTCTATTCTCTTCGTCAAAGATAGTAACTCTCCCAATGAGTTTTGAGAATCTTCTCTCACAATATTCCCTGTAACTTACCTTAACCATTTATATGAACCAAAATCAGCTATCGAATATGAAATTTTATTTCTATTTTTTATTTTTTTAGTAGAATGAAATTAATGATAAAATGAACTTACAGGGTTCAAAGTGTGACAGAACCAAACCCATTCAACATCAAAGGGAGGAAGAATCATAGGAAGTGAAGAATCTAGCACCGTCAGATCAGAAATCAACGGCATCCATAGATCACGGTACCTGTCATAACGCGCCACCGTGAGATGAGATTATTTTATTTATTTATTTTTTTAAAATTGATCGATCACCTTCGTATTGCTTCCACCGTAATGAGTGTGCTGTGAAGCCATTGAGAATCTGCAACGTTTCTCAAGAACGTGATGTTTCGCTTGGCTGCTGAAACGAGATCGATTCCGAATTGTATTGCGGAGATTTCCGGTATCTCGCCGAGACTTCTCGACGACGACGTGGTCGCGGATATTTGGGAATTTTCCGACATGGTTTAATTTAATAATTTTGGTATAGTGGTAGTTGAGTTCAGTGTGTAAGATTTAAGATGAGTATGAGTTGAAGGGGAGACTAGAGAGAGAATCATCGTAGTTGTTTTTATCATCAATGACAGAATCTTAGTACTTGTAGTTCAAGTGTTGAAGTTAATTAATTAATTCATTCATCAACGTGTTGTTGTTTTGTTGGAACTTGGAACAAAGAGAATAAATGATAAAGGAACAAAAGAGGACAAGAATGAGATTTGACTTCAATGGAAGCACCTCCAATCCATTATAAGTGCCTTAAGTGAATTCTACTCTGCCAAGTCCACTACTTTTTCGGCTACTTGCAATTTCAAAAATGTTTGGTGTTTATACTCCTTCATAAATAAAAAATAAAAAGATAAACATAACGTATTAATGGTGATATAAATTTTTAGAATATATTTGAAATTTTTAATATTTATATTAATTGAGTAAAATTAAATAATTTAATGTATATGTTGGTAAAGTAGCAATGTTTAAGTTTAATATATCTAACAGTTACAGTTATCGAAGTAATGCATCTCTTAAGTTATTAAATGTTAAAATATATTTTAATAGTTGTTTTCTTTCATCGAACAATATTAATTTCTATATAAATGAATATGTTTTAGAGAAAGAAATGACAAGAGACAAAATTTATGTTAAGTGAGTCAAATTTTTATCAAAAATATTTGTGAATCATATCTTCTTTTCTTTAGTGCGCATAATTAAATGAAAGAACTTTATTATGTAATCTATCACTAATTGATAAATTTGATGTGAATTTGCAATTTACTTTAAGGACTCCAAAATATTATAAAGGAGATCACCGGTTAATTCGTTTGCATCTAATAGACAAAATTTTGTGGGGCGAAAATCAAAAGTAAAGTTTAGTGTGATATACACATTTTGGAATTTATGTGTGCAAATTTCATCGTCGCCAATTTTATCTTCTTCTTCTTATTCAAGATTTACAGTTTACTCATAACAAAAGATTCAACACATAATATAGTGATACATATGATTCGTTAATTATATCTTAAATAGAAATAAAATAAAGTGTTGAATGAGTGTTGAAAAATTAGGTACATCTATATTATTGTTGTTACGATTTTAAATTAAACACTTTTTCATTCAAAAAAAAAATTAAATAAAAATAATTTTAAAAAGATTGATGTATCTTACTAAAAATTCAGACATATAAATTAATATTTCATATATATTTGTTGTTTATATTTCATTTTAAAGAAGTAACTTCATAACAACTTAAAATATTAATTTAATTATTTTAACTAAAGTTAAAAATTATTATTAATATAAATAAAATAAAATTTAAATTTGGAGACATATATAAATCACATCTAGAAATACTCATTATAATTTTTTAAAGTGAGATACAATTCAAAGAAATCGTCGCAAATATTTTAATTTTATGTCTGAATATTTATTTTTATCTTATTTTAGAGTTCAATAATATTATTATAACATAAAATATGACACAAGTACAATATTATATAAAATATAGTAGAAGTTACGTTTTATTTTTCATAAAATATCAAATTATTGTATTTATATTAAATTTTATATTTTAATAATATTATTCTTTAAAATTTTATAAATTAATAGTATAAAATATTAATAAATGAGATTAATAATGTTTTTTTAGAAAAAACAATGAATAAAACATTCAACTCACATAACTATGAAATTTTAATCTCGGAATATAACATTTAAATGAGCAATATAGATAACTTAAAATTGAATTTTAAAGAATATAATTTTCAATTTAATAACAATTTTTTACAATTTAAAAAGATATTTGAAGTGGAGGAGGAAAGTTTGAATTGTGAAGCGGTTGTGAATTGTGATGGTGCGAAACCTGGATTCGTGATGTAATAATGTTCCGATCCAGTTGTCAGCACATGGGTTATATGAAGAAGAAGTTCCAAGTGCGAAACGCATGCAAGGATATCACTGTTATCCTGTGGTTCGGTGCATTTGGCCTAATGCCAATGTCGTATGCTGTCAGCTACCTCATCTGCTGCAATATTTTTTCAAACAATCATAATTGTTGCCAAATAGTGCTTGCTTTCAGTTTATTAATTTTTTTAATGTGTATTCTCTGTTTTTTTTAATATTTATTATATTCTTTATCGAAATTTATAGATCGCATCTCCACTTTAGGATTATGTGAAGTGAAGGATGATTTTTGTCTGTTTGTATCTTGGGAATGTAATTATCTATAATTTTTTATTTTTTTTTATCTTGATAGAAATATGACTTTTTAAAAGTAAATAAAAATATAATACTTTAATATATATAAATTTTAATATAAAATATAATAAAAAGATTTTTTTTTTATAAAGAATATACATAAAAAAATAGGACGCTATCAAAGAATTTGAATTTATTATTAAATAAAATATTAAAGTAAAATATTTATTTATTTATTTATCTTGAAAAGATATATGAATCAAGTTTTTGTTTAAAGCATAATTATGTAGTATTTTATT
>JBBPBR010000005.1:5432240-5462195 GCA_037974775.1 Cicer pinnatifidum
GTGTATTGATGTATTCAATAATAATTTTTTATATTCTAAAATAAATGAATAGTATTAATTAGAGTTATATGAAGAAAAAAAATACCATAGTAAATTTGAAAAGAAGTTTATATTGAGAGATAATTTTTTTTGTCTACATTAAAGATCAAATTTTCAATCACTTTCTTAATACTATTTTGAAATATCAAAGTATACGTTTGAACTATAACTTTAAGGACAACTTCATTCTTTCTATTTGTTGGTTTGTTAGATCTATCGTGTCAATTATTGTTATCTTGCTCACTTGATAAATTCAAACTATTTAAGATAATTGAACATTCTCAAATTATTTCTTTTTAAAAACTTAACTTGTCTTAGTTCTACTTCATACTATTTCAATATCAAAAGGACCAAACATGATTATCATTTAACATTTCAATCATATTTATTTCATTTATTTTTAAAGATGTTTTATAACTTTTTTAATTTAAAAAAAAAAGTTATCTCGTCCCTTGTCTTCAATATCGTCTCTCCAAACATATCTTAATATTTGTGGACGTTGGTATATCAAATGTAAGTAAGAGTCTTATATTTGATGAAAATATGGATCTTAAACACCATATAGGTAAAACGATTCATATTTATAATCCCTTAAGATTTTGGATGAAAATACAATGTCTGATTCACTTATGTGATTGTTCTAAGTTCAATGTGACGATCTTTGGACCACCTCCAAACTCGATAGTGGATGTGATAGAGTAAAGTACTCGTTGGGGACAATGGTAGCAAAGTCTTGTATAAAGACCTTAAGAGCATGAAGATGATCCATATTTTAATAAATTATGATGAACTTAGTTTATTTTAATTTGATTTGTAATAATTCATAATTTGCTTTAATTTGGAATTATAATAGTTTGAACTTAGATTTAGTTGATCTCGTGTGCAAGTGAAAGTACTTTGCTTCATTACATTTAGTTTATTTTATAAAACATGGTGTAAGTCCAATATAGACATAAAAAATAGTTTCACTTATGACTCATTTAGTTTTAGAAACAATTTTGCTATAAATAGACATTTTTACTCTCATATGAGACAAATTTGAAATTGAATATGATTTCTCTAATGAAAATTTTTGAGTGAGCTAAATCTCCTATTTGAGTTCTTGAATTAAAAGTTGTTTGAATCTTATCGATGACTTCCTTATCATTGTGACGATTCCTCGTTGGCTTATCAATCATCATTATTGTGGCACCTTCTCCATTTTCTCAATCTAATTCATCTTTTGTTCATTTTTCTTTCATTTGCTACTTATGTGAATAAATCAGTTGATTAGATCACCATCTCTTGTGGAATCAACACAAATTTATATCACCTTGTATAGGTTAGTGGTTACACAAGATGAAGGTGATCATGGTTTTAATGGATGGGAAAATAGATAGTGATCACGACCAAGACTCTTGAGGTAACTCGTAAGTGGAAAGAGTCACTATGGTCCTGAAATTCGATGAGAATGACAAAAAAATGATGTTGAACTACGTTAACATGGGTTAGTGGTTCATGGTGTGGCCAACGCTAGCTTGTTGAGATATTCTCATAAGAAACTTATTGATCATAGGTGATTGGTATTCATAACAGGTCTATCAATGATTTTGATGACGACCATATAGAAAAAAATGATTGATTTTTAATTGAATATTAAATTTTTAAAAAAGTTTTTTGAAATTTTGTACGTTATTTATAGATAACGTACAACCATTATTGATTTGAATTGTATTTACAAAATAGAGGAATTGTCGCTTGAGACATAAATTTGATTACAAATTTTCATTTACTGAAGACTAGTTCTCATCCTTAAGAAAACTACAAAACCGATTGAATTTCTTAAAAAAAATATAAATTTTGTGAATAGTATATTTTTGGACAAACTAGTCTCAAAGTCAATTATTGTTCACGAACTATCTATTAATATGTTAATATGTATTGTTAATTTGAGGAGTTGACACGTCGTTGAGACCAAAACAATATGGCGGATGTGAAAAAGAAAGAATAATTAGTCATAATTATTAAAAAATAAACTAAAATAACAATTATTTATTAACTTTTGATATTTTCAATTTTATTTAACATAGATTATATCTTTGTCAAATTTGTATTCCTCTTTGGCTATTAACCCAGGCTTTTGACAGTTGAGCTCTTGCATATTGTAACTTAATAAATTTATCAACTCACATGAATCTATGACAAATATTATGAAATCCAATTTAGTGTATAATAAATATTATGATTCTCTACTTGACCCATAGCGAATATCACAAAAACTAATTTGATCCCTTTTGACTAAAAAAAAGGAACCAATTTTGTCTCTCTAAGCCACTCTTCTAGATTCAATAGTGAAAAACAATTTCTTTGAAGGATGAACATCAATACTTTGAATACAAAATTATGTCAAATATGTACAAAACAAATCACCTTAAAAAAGGAGCACCCAAATAAAAATCTATTGAGATTATGAAATGAATTTAGGATCTTTATAAAATTTATATTTAACTGTTTTAAAACACTATAATATTACTTTCCATAGTCTATAAAGTTTTTGGAAGTATGAAATGAAGTATAATTTGGTTTCTATATAAGTCTTTTTATATTTTCTGATAATCATGTAGTCTATATAATTATTAAATTCTTAATGAGATATCTCTACAAAGAAAAAGTCGCATAAAAAATTAAACCCAAATTTCTTTCTTTTTCACTCCATCGGCCAAATATCTGAACCAATAATTGCTGCTTAGTGATGTAGTGAAATAATTGAGCTCAAGTTTTTATTTTATCAATGCTAATTGATCTCATATGAAAACAAAGATGGTGTTTCCGTTATATTAAAACAATCTCAAATCTTTTGAATCTGATCTGAACTTATCCGCAATGATTTTTTTAATGAGGAAATCCACACTGATTATTTTTATATATTATATGTACATAAAAATTCTACACTCTTGTTTTTTTCTTTTTCTAAAAAATTATATACTCTTGATCTTGGTGGCATATACGATTACGAAAGAAACCAATTACAGTTATCTCCATTGGGTTATGTTAAAATGACACTACCATCCTTTTTAATTTGTCAAAAACACTCACTTTCTCTCTAATTTTAAAAGCGTGAATGTTTTATCAAGTAAAAAATAAAAAGTTTCAAATGCAAAAAACTAAAAACACAATTTACCTTTAACTATTGTTATAGCGTGTAGTATTCGTTCTTCCTAACTCTAACTTTATCTAATATAAATGGTGTATTTTTCTTAATAAATAGATAAAAAAAAACAAAATTAGTTATTAAAAGTCATTATCATCATGCAGTAATCATTGAAGATAATTCAACTTGAGAACATTACTACCATATCCATTCATCAATCAACTTTGTTAACCCATAAACCACTAAATAAATAAATTTTAATAGTTAATTAATTTTAATATTAAACTCATATATTAATCTGTCTATTTAAACAAAAAGGGCTTAAGAGCTTCATCTCCCTCACTTTAATAGAGTATGCAACTATGCATAATAAATTATCACCACAGAGAAATTTATTTATTTTTATATAATCAAAAGGGATAGTTCCATCTAAAACTAAATACTATATAGAGACACTTTCAACATAAAAAATACTTCTAAAAATTTAACGATAACCAACATACAGCAAACAAGCAAAAAGTTACTCTTCTAACATCCATAAACTGAGTAAAAAAAAAAAAACAAAATCCATAAACTGCAATAGCACCTCCTTTTTGCGGTAACCAACGCACCTCATTCATACATAATATCTCATACCATATTTAAATGCTTCTGCCTTCTTGCACCCATATTAGTCTTGATTTGTGCACCCCCATCTTGTGTAGCAGCACATATATAAATACTATGTGTTTGACAATGGATAAGATTTGACGACTTAAGTACTTTAGTATCTGTCTGTATATATGCAGTCTAAAAAAATACATATAATTATATTTTTGCAAATATCAACTTTAATATTTATATCTTTATGATCAGATTATTTAAATGTTTGTACTCATTCATTATTCATATTTTAATTAAAATAAATTGATTAATAATTACTATTGTTGTGATTAAATTAAAAAATTATTAAAATATTTTAAATTGAAATTATAAAGTATTATAAATTAAATATTTTTTAACTCAACATTTCAAATGATCATTATAATAAATATTTAACTATTTACAAGTTGATTTGGAGACTTAAATTGAGAGAGATAAAAAATTCAAAAAAGAATTTGTATAATTTCATATAGTGTATAACTAGATGTATATATTTCAGTAAAATTATAAGTAATTAAATAAAATAGAAAATTAGAAGAAGAAAGTGACAATAAAACTTTAAACCCTGTTGGAAGTTTAAAAGAAATCAGATAGCAAAATATTATTAAACCCGCGCCATTATTAGTTATGAGTTACGAGAAAACATAAAAAAATGGACACCTTACATTTCGTTAGGACTACGTCTATACAGTCCATGTCCATTATCCACAACCGTAAACCCGCCACCTATGTCTTCTCTTCCTCTTCTTTGCGCAACACTTCCACATTCCCAACTCAATTATCTTTCAAAGTTCCCATCTTTTGCTCCAATTCTTCACCTCTTTCTCGTAGAATCTTCCTTCCATCGGTTTCCGGCATCTGGGATGCCTTCACCGGCGGCGGCAATAACAATACTCATGAAGCCCTTCTTGCAATTCGACGCGGAATGTCTCTCTTCAGACAGGTATATCTTCTTTTTTCTCAAATTAGCTTTTAATGAGGTATTTTTATAGAGAATTCAATCGAACCATCTGAATGACTTAAAGTTATAATTTCCCTAGTTATGTGTAACTACTGATTGTTGTTCAGGGTGATGTTTTGGGGTCTGTTGCGGAGTTCGACAGAGCAATTGAGTTAGACCCTCGTCAAAAGGCGTGTAGGTTTATTCATTTTTGGGAACTCTTGTTGTTGTAATTATCAACTATCAATTGAATTTGGAATATTGATTTTTTAGTTTTGGTTATGAACATTGTGATTGTTACCAGATCTTTGGCAAAGGGGACTCTCACTTTACTACCTTGATAGGTACTCACACTACACCTGCTAATTTTCTTTTCTTTTATTTTAGCCTATGATTCTACATTTAGAGCAAAGTTGATTCTGGATGTCTAAAATTTATTTTGACATGTTTGTTTGCTCTCGAGTAAAATTAGTTTTTCCTGCAAAGTTGCTTCTAACTCGAAGCTAAAATGTATAGCTTGAGTCTAAATGTTGAAATTTATTGTTCTCACTTTTACTTAAATGTATACAAACATATTCAACTCACTTTTTTTAGTAAAATCAATTAATTCAAAATAAATTTTTGTCACTCCAGAACCAAACATGTACTTAGTTTGTTTCTTCTTCCTTCTTATGAGAAAATAAAATAATTATTCTATGTTGGATCTAAAGTCCCTCAATTTATGGAAAGTTCAAAAACATTTGTGATTATGTTCTATTAGTAATTTCATGGATAAAAGCGACATTTGAGAGAAAACTACATTTAAGGGCCAAAATAATTGACAAAAGACACATTTGAGTACTAACCAAACTAGCAAAAGGCACATTTAGAGATATTTTTGTAATTATGATACATTCAAGAAATATAATGACACTGGTTTGCAAAAGGAGACTGAATTGGAGCTAACTTTCTCCAAATGAATGATTTTTATAAACAACACCCTTTCCCCGTAGATTTGAAGAAGGAGCTGAGCAGTTTCGGTTAGACGTTGCTCAAAATCCAAATGATACAGAAGAGTCCATATGGTGCTTTCTGTGTGAAGCTCAACTATACGGAGTAGATGAAGCTAGGAAGCGATACCTCGAGGCAAGTCATTGATTCTGATGCTAGCAATTAAGTTATCATGAAAAAGAAAAAGAACACGACAACTCAATTGATTTTCCACTTTCTGGATGAATTCAGGTTGGCATTGATCCAAGGCCAGTCATGAGGGAAGCATATAACATGTTTAAAGATGGTGGGGATCCTGAAAAGGTGTAATCAATAATGCCTTTGAAAATTTTCTTAAAAAAGTGCCTTTGATACTTTAAATGCAGTAATGTCTGTTATATATAAAACCATGAATAAGCCTTCTCCTAAGCTGGCCCTTAAAATATTTGAACTATGTTCAACAATTAGATTAAAATACCATATGTATTATATATTTGGTACTCTTAAGATTCCTATCCTTATGCCTTTATGAAATGCAATCTGACACAATCTATTGATTTACCTGTGTAGCTTGTAGATGCATTCTCTAATAGCAGAGATGGTGAATATTTTTATGCTTCACTCTATGCCGGACTTTTTTACGAATCTCAGGTATTCTTACAACTTTCAAGATTTTTCTTTGCTCACTACTTTACCGGTTACTCCAATCTTAAACATCTTAAGAGATTAGATATACAACATATTGGTTGATATCATTATTGATAACACAACACAACACAACTCTAGATACATCTTCCAAGCCTCGTGTATTTCTTCTCCAATCTCTATAGTCTATTAACTGTTCTTAGCACAAACTCTGTTGGGTGGAACTAGTCAAATGTATTCATAAGGATGGTAATTTGACAACAACAAAAATTCCAGTCTTTTGTAATAAGGGAAGCTTAGATATATGATGCTGAAATAGTTTTTGCTCATAGTTGTGGCCTTTCCAAGTTATAAAAAGTTGTCATTTCCTATGCAAGAGCCAACTTGTTCTTCTGCATGAATAAGTTTGTTAAAACGGAGACGGGGACTCATTAGTCATTTCCAACCAAATGCATGCATGCACAAATGGCGCCACTCATCACAGACAAGATAGTTAATAATTTATATATTATATTGTTAGTTTTTGGAATTGGTAAGCATAGTTGCAAAGTTGAAGAAATGTTGTGTATTGTCTTACATATTTTATTATGTAAGAAGGCTAGTGCTTTTTATGGTTTTTATTTGGTTTGAAAATAACTTGTGAATTTATGAATGCTTGTTAATGATTTTTCAATGCTTAGAATGAAAGTGATGCTGCTAAAGTTCATATAGTTGCTGCTTGCCAGTCTTCTTATGGACAAAGGTTTGATTTTTTAATATGTACACAATTCTTAGCTAGACAAGAAAAAGCAACTTGGAAACATGAAAGATGAACATAAACTCTTTAATGTAGGTCTGATGATTATATGGCTTCTCTTTCCAAGGTTCACTGTCTTTGTCGAAATTGGATCTTCAGCTGAAATATTTTGTAGCTTGTCCATGTTGCAAGATGAAGCTCATTCATAAGTTGTTCTATACACTATAGTTCTTGATAGAATTTATATAATTCCTTCATCATTTCACTTCATTTTGTGGTAAAAGAAAATGAAAATTAGTTGACTGTACTGGAATGTTTTTTCTAACATGTACTTCATTGAAATATTGAAATTATTATCATTTAGATGAGTAAACTACCAAAGGGTTCTGAAAGGTTGATTTTGCATCAATTATCCTTCCAGCTTACCTTCCACATATCTGGTCTACCCCAAATCAGGGCTAAGTGTTTGGATAAACAACTTATAGCATAAACGCTTATATACATGTTAGTATTTTTATAAGTTCAAATAGGCTGAAAAAACCTTGTATACCCCAAATCAGGGCTAAGTGTTTCAACTTATAGCATAAACGCTTATATACATGTTAGTATTTTTATAAGTTCAAATAGGCTGAAAAACCTTGTATACGTGTCATAAATTATTTCCATAAGCTCTTTTAAACAGATTCTCAAGTACTTATATTGAGAATAGTTGATGGTATTAGTAACAAGTGAGGTGTACCATTCCTTAGGTTTATTTTTTCTGTTTTAGTTTATTGGGCTTGGCTCATTTCTGTTTTTTGTTCTCAGTTTTTTGTTGGTATTCTCCATATTATATTATAAAAGAGAATACTTTGTCGTAACCCTTTTCATAATTTTCCATATTAATAAAAAAATATGTATTTTAGTATCCATGATCTTGATGTAATTTATGTCAATAAATAAACTTAAATAAATTAATTCAAACAGACTTAACTGTGATTAAATTTAGAGATCTACGGATGTGTTTAGAAGAATTTACTTTTTTTTAGTTTATCTCATGACCCAAGGGTTTTTCAATTTATTTTTTATAAGATAACTTATAAAAACCACTTAGGATCTCATTACCACATCCTTTCTTCACCGTAAAAATAACCACATAAATTTTCATATAATTCGTGCTTATAAAAAAAGTGTTTAACTATATTATTAGTGTATTCATTTAGGATTTAATTTATATATGTTATTACTATAAAGAGTTTATAAATTGACAATGAATCATAACTATCCGATTTTTAAAAATATTTAACTTGTATGATAATCACATTTAAAATAATGGAGATGAGTGATTATGATGCGTGTTGACAGTTAATGCATATAAATTAAACTCATACTCAAATACATGGATCAAATTATTACATTTAATCATAAAAGATAAAATTTGAAACCATCTTAAAACTCTAATCTCATTGTTTTATGATTTTCCTTATAAATTTCTGACTTCCAAATCATTAAAAAATATATATTTCAAATCTACCATAAAACCTCCAAGTATTTACATAAAAAATATAATCTTAGATAAAGAAGGACCGACAAAGGACAATATTGAAGAATTAAAAATATTAGGGATTAAATTTGAAGGAAACATTACTGAATAACTAAAATTAGTAATAATAACAGTTGAGTTTGAAAAGTGTAAATAAAAAAAAATGTGTTATTAGAATTTCTTTTCATACAAACCATATTGCAAGTATTTAGGTGTGTGCATAGTTGAAAAAACCAGACACTACAAATGAAGTGATGTCATCAGGACTTGGACACAATTATTATTTTTTACCACATATTTGAGTGCTCACCTAATCATGTTTTTAACATCTGCCGTGACCTGGCAGAGGTTCTTTTTCTGATTTTTTTTTATCTTCAACTTGAAGACCAAGTTGGTAGAACCTTTGTTCTAATTTTTACAAACTATATGCGTACCTAATACCTACAACAAGAGAAGTTGCAGTACTAAAAATGCATCTGTGTGGGTCCATCTTATCATTTTTCAGAAGCTATATATCGTATAATTTTTGTTGGTAACATGTCAAAAAATTTCACCTCTGTTTCTAATTGAGGGATTTTAACTTAATCTAAAGTTTCATATAGATTTTTTTATCTTTCTAAAATCGAAAATGTCGTTTATCTTTTTAATCGATATTAACTTTGATCTTCTAGTGATTTTTCATTCAAAATGGTGAACAAAAATTATTATTGTGACATTCTTTTAAAATGTAATTTGTCATTATGTCTTACTTTAAAATTTTGATGCCATTTTAACTTTATTTTAAATCTTTGACGTCATTTTTGCTAGTAATCAATGAAAAAGAATTCGGTTAAAATTTAATAGGATCTAAATTGCACCAAAATTAAAAAAATAAAAATATAATAAGTTAGCGTCAAATTATAATTTAAAATAGTTCAAATAATTGCGCTTTTGGACAATAAAATATTAAATGTTTAATATTGTTATTTCTACACAATCTTATTATTGTTTATTTAGAAAGATAAACGACTGTTTTGATCTAGATTAAAATTAAAAAATGTGTTTAAAATATTAAATTAAGTTAATAAAATCTCTAATGTAATTTTGTCTGAAATCAGCTTTAGATAAACAAAATCGAACTTACAAGTTACACCAATTTTATTTTTTTAAATAATCAATGTTAATAATTAATTATTAATTTTATTAAAAATAAATTGAACTTGTTTTCTAAAATCTCCCAAATCACCAAGTCATCTGTTTTCTGAACTCTCCCAAATCACCGAATGACTCTTAGAAGCATAATTTATTTCGTATTTTTTTATTTGGCTGCTTATGATGGAAAGTAGAATACATTACCAATCAATTGTGGCAATATGCCGATTGAGATGGTGTTAGCTTGAATTTGTTAATACTAAGGAATATCAATCATATGACATTTTGGCATATTCTCAAGTGACAAGTATCAAAATTTGGATATTCTCATTTAATTTAAAGGATATGCCATGTGCATCCACAGCAAGTGTGCTTCAATTTCGTCCCGTCTTCATTTTCTTTTGCAACGGAATTTCGTTCCATCTCATTATTTTACCATGTTACCCTTCAACAACAGAAACCATACGATATGCTTTAAGAGTAATCTTTTTTTCCTTCTCCTTCCAATTTCCACCCACTTGGGCATTACGTAATTTTTGGCCTTTTGTTCATTAAACCTTAAACTTCACTTGCATTCAATTACACTAAAAAAAAAATCCACATATTTATCAGAGAAAAAAGATTGTACAACACTCTGAGTTTAAATCAATTTTTATGCTGACAAATATAATCTAATGATTTTTTCATCTTATTTTATAATTATAAGTGTCATCAATAAATAATTATATAATCCATGAGAGATGTACTAAGATGTACTGTTTCACCTAAAAGCATCAAACTGAAATACCGAAACTGTAACAAAAGCTATAAAAGCATCTCTATGCTTCTCACATGTTATTTTTCATTTCTTAAATAAAGTACTCCAGCGTGTTTTGGTAATTAAAAAATTCCGGTGCAGAATTACCTGTCTCCGACGTTGATTCCGATGTCATCTGAGCCGCTGATTGAACAAGCGTCCCGGCAATGCGGCGAACCGGTGAGGATTTTCGAGGAATTGCCAAAAGCCATTATCGTGTCCGTGTCGCGACCAGAGAGTGGAGAAATAAGTCCAATCCTACTTTCTTATACTATTCAGTTGCAGTATAAACAGGCAACCACACTTGTTTACTTTTTCTTTCTTTTTTTTGCTTACTACAAATTTATTACTTGTTAACTTTGAGCGGGAAAATTTAACAAACTAGTTTTGTTCGAATCCGAGTTTCATGGAGTTATTGTTTCGTTTTCTGTTTGCTTGCCTCGAAATGGAAGAATAATTATTATTAGTAATATCAAATAGTAACAGTTTAATTATTTTATATCCGTTTTGTTAGCTAGAGTATAGCCTTTTGATTTTTGAGTTATGTGTGATCCTATCTAACTAATTTCATTTGTATTTCACAGTTCAAATGGCTTCTAAGGAAGAAAGCATCGCAAGTTCTCTATTTACAGTTCGCTTTGCGGAAACGTGCAATCATTGAAGAATTTCATGACAAGCAAGGGCAGGTTTGCAATCTGCATTTTGTTGTAATGCTTCTTTCTTTTAATTCTTTGGGATCCCACAAATACAATCCACACATCCACCTAGGTTCTAACTTCTAAGGCTATATTTTTTTTAATACATTCAAATGTTAGTTTTTACTTGTTAGTGTTAGTCTATTAGATATAGTTGAAGTTGTTATAAATAATTACAGCTGGTTTTCGTAAAAAATTGAACAACTGCCGTATTTAAAATTATACAATTTAATGTTGCAGAGTGGATGGTTAGGATTGAACATTTAAACTATCAGTGCACTACCTTTACACACAAGAAATAAATACCAACATAAGAACTAATTTTGGCAATTTAAAAAAATTACAAATTGGTTTGTATTAATTACAAATCAGTTAAGATTTAGGTTAGTTAGTATCACTATATATAAAATGTATCTCATGTTCAGTGTGGTCAACTTTTCTCATTCTATCATTTTCTGATAACCAATATTTCTCTCAAAATTAGTTTTTTCTTTGTTGGACTCTAGCATGGTTCTTAAGGATTAGTATATTATGTTAGCAGCCAAACTGTGAATCCAAGGTCTCAAGTGTCCCAGCTCAACCACTTAAACTATATCTTTTTTTAATGCTACTTTGTTCTTGTTAAGTGAAGATACATGTTTTTAGTAGTATTAGTTATCTTCATCATGTTTGATATGATTCCGTCTAATTTATTAATTATAACTTTCTCCTAAAGGTAAAAGAGTGGCTTCATAGCTTAGGAATAGTAGATCAAACAGTAATGGTGCAAGATGACGAAGAACCTGATGATGGAGCTGTACCTATACATCATGAAGACAGTGTTAAAAACAGGTATTTGGACAGGAACTTAATAATTTATTTACATGAAAAGAACGTCTAAGTTGTTTGCCCAAATTTAGGCAAAGCATGGACTAGTTCATAGTTGATTCTTGAAAAAGTCAAGCAGGGGCAAAAGGGGTTGAATTCAGACTGCATTGAATATTAATGGTCTTTCCAAATATTGTTTTAGAGTACATAGTTTATGTAATTTATTTTAATAAAAAGTGTAGTCATTTATATTTCTAGCAGTATGCTATACAAAATAAAACCCTTTAAAATTTAGTAGCTATAGTTCTATAAGTCTTATTTCTCCAAAAGGGCTTTTTAGAAATGTACTTATAAATTTGGTTTTTTGTACAGATATGTCCCATCTGTTGCTGCTCTATCAATAATCCGTCCATCACTAGGTGGTCAGCAGTCAGGAGCAGGTAGAGCCAAAGTTGCAATGCAGAGTTATTTGGATCTTTTTTTAGGAAACCTAGAGATTGTGAATTCTCGAGAGGTAACAAGTGGTGCTTTGCTTTGCAGTTGATAATTGTATGATTTGTTTAGATAATGTTTAGCAAACCTTTAAATCGGTGTAGGGGATGTTAAAAGAGCTTTATGCTTCCTTCCAAGTGTTTTATACTTGTATAAGCAATTAAAAGCTATGCTATTATAGTATTTTTTTTTAGATGCAGAGATTTGTTTGTATGATTCTCCATTACTGTGTATGTAATGTATCTTCTACGGAGCTAAAATAAAATTTTGGAGTATAGGTCTGCAAGTTTTTGGAGGTCTCCAAGCTATCCTTTTTACCAGAGTATGGTCCAAAACTGAGAGAGGGATATGTAATGGTGAAGCATTTGTCAAATATTTCACAGGATTCAGATGTGACATGCTTTCCATGTCATTGGTTTCACTTTTGTGATAACAATTGGAAAAAGGTTTGGTTCTGGAGTTTTTTATTATTTTTTTCCTGCTTTTTTTGGTGATAATCAATAGCTTAGCTTGTTTGGCCGCATACCATTCCAAAGTTAAATGCAGGTGTAACTCTGAACAGAATTAATCTAACCAGCTGGGCCTTTGGATTCAGCGCTTTCTTTTTACTTTCTCAGTGACCTTTAGATATAAACTTTTGCCGACTTAGTCTTCTAAGTACTCATTTGATTATCTTAGTGGAATATAAATCAACATTCTTTATTGTGAACATTTGCAGTCACATCTTCCATGTAACTAAGTTTCAAGGCTGAAATGCTCCAATGCCAGGCATGCAATGGTAGATAGTATTTAGTTCCAGATATATAATTAGTTATCATTACATAATTTATCTCTAGGATTCTCTTGGTAAAAAATCCGACTTTATCGCAATTATATGCATTCTCACTCTGTGACATAGGAAACACACAGAAAAAGTGAACATATCATTTTCCATACCAGAAACATATGTTGTCGGTTTAACATGGAGAAAAGTAAGAGATGTGGTGATTCAACAGAAATATTAAATAATTCTGTAATCATATTGTGGTTACACATTTTATAGTAATCTCCTAGATTTCATTGGCTATAAATGTCTATTACCTGTTATGTTTCAAGCGATGTTGTTGTACGGGGTTCAATAAATTATAAACGTGTTGACCAATATTAGAATCACTGTCAATATATACGGAGTATTGGGCGTGACCTATCAATTTTGGTTATCATTATTTTATGGTACTTGTCATCAACCAACAATCCTAATAGGGAACAAATTTAAAACATACAATTTCTCTTTCAACTCTTTTCTTCATTTGATCTTAGCTTTTATCTGAATTACATTGTCTTTTCACAGGTATGGGCTGTTTTGAAACCTGGGTTTTTGGCCTTGCTGGATGATCCCTTTAACAACAAGCCACTGGATATAATTATGTTTGATGTCCTTCCATCATCAACTGGAAAGGGAGGGACCAAAATATATTTAGCTGAACCTATAAAAGAACGCAATCCTTTGCGCTACACATTTAAGGTAATCAAGTTTTGCCTAATGGTTGCAGAGAAGAGTTTAGTTTATATATATATTGGAGAAAACTAATGAAAAAAAAATTTGAAATTATTACTAGGTTACTAGTGGAAACAGGAGCATATGCTTGAGAGCAACCAGCAGTGCTAAAGTTAAAACTTGGGTTACTGCAATTAATGAAACTGGTCTAAGACCTATGGAGGGTTGGTGTTGTCCTCATCGCTTTGGTTCATTTTCTCCTGTAAGAGGTTTGACTGTAGATGGGAGTCAAGCCCAATGGTATGTAGATGGACAAGCAGCATTTGAAGCCATAGCTTCTTCAATTCAAGATGCAAAATCAGAGGTACATGTTTTCCATTGTTAAAGAATTGTATATTTAAGTTGTTTTGTTTTCCCAAATCAATTTTCAATGATAAGAATATGGAAACTGGCTGCAGATCTTCATAACAGGTTGGTGGCTGTGCCCAGAGCTATACATGAGGCGGCCTTTTCATAGTTTTCCTACCTTTCGGTTAGACTCATTACTGGAAGAGAAAGCTAAACAAGGGGTTCAGGTACACATTATTCTCATTGATGTAGTCAGTTATGTTTGTGATTTTCATATTCAGCTGTGTATATGCTTTATAAGAATGCATTACATAAAAGAGAATTATGCTTATCAGCTTATACCATTAAACTTGTACAGATTTATGTGCTTCTCTACAAGGAGGTTTCTATAGCTTTGAAAATCAACAGCTTGTACAGTATGAGAAGACTGCTCAAAATTCATGAAAACGTGAGGGTATTACGCTATCCCGACCATTTTGCTTCCCGTGTGTATTTATGGTATGTACTATTTATTTATTGATAAATGAAGTATGAAAATTAACTTGGTATAAATTCAGGTGGATCTTATGTATGAGTATATGGTTAATGCTGGCTTGGTTTCTTACAGGTCGCACCATGAAAAACTTGTAATTATTGATTACAAGATTTGCTTTCTTGGAGGATTAGATTTATGCTTTGGACGATATGACACACCTGAACATAAAGTGGGTGATGACCCCTCTGTAATATGGCCTGGAAAGGACTATTACAATCCAAGGTAGTTCTTTTTTCCTATTTTTATCGTTGAAAAAATTAGAATTTTGCAAAACAATCCACTACATACAACTATTTGTTACTAAAAGAAAGGGTCTAGGCTCCTTAACACTTAATGCTGTGTGGTCTCTTTTAATGATTTAGCCGTGTGTTATATGTATTACATCCATAAGAATGAGAAGTAGAATTTAATCCTAGAAGTCTAGAACCTATGGAAAAAGTCATCACTGTTGTTGTTGAGTGATGAAATCCATGATTTGGCTGGTGCCTTGGTGCTTTCTTTTACTTCATGTTTTTGGAGATATATGATTTCTGGAATTTTTGTTTCTGTATAGAGAATCTGAACCAAATTCATGGGAAGACACCATGAGAGACGAATTGGATCGCCAAAAATATCCCCGTATGCCATGGCATGATGTCCATTGTGCTATCTGGGGACCTCCCTGTCGTGACATTGCTCGACACTTTGTTCAACGTTGGAATCATGCTAAGGTATATATCAAATGATGTGTTTTTCATCTTAAATGCTTCTTTTTATTGCCATCCTCTCTTACTTGGTAAACCATATCACAGAGAACTAAAGCTCCAAACGAACATGAAATTCCTCTACTTATGCCTCACCATCAAATGGTCATCCCACATTACATGGGAAAAAGCAAAGAGATTGACGTTGATGGAAAGAAGGAAGAAGACAACGAAAAAGAAATTGACAGGCAGGATTCATTCTCCTCACAATCTCCATTGCAAGATATACCGCTACTTCTACCTCAAGAAGCTGATGGAGCAGTTACTTCAAGTGGAGATTATAGAAATTCCAGCGAAAGTTCTCTATTACTGTCCCAAAAACTGGAAAGTGAAACTTTAGTTTCAGATAACCAGAAGAAAGGGTTTCAAGATCAAGCTGATTCTTTTGACTTGAGGGCTCAATACATTGTTGATGCTGTAGATGATTGGTGGGAAACACCAGAAGGTACCCATGATGCCACTACTTTGGAATATGGAGAAGTTGGTCCACGTACCACTTGTCACTGTCAGGTTAGTTATGCCTTCTAGGTCTTGTATGTTTAGTGTGAAATTATTAAAATATGCATGTTCTTGAATGATTTTAGCTTTCTTAACACATTCTCCTGGAACCCGTAAAATATGACTCTTGTCATTTGTAAAAATATCAAGAACATGAAGATCACAAATATCACATGTTATACTAAGTTTACATTTAACAGCTATATTAATTTCTTCATAAGACGTTGGGGGGAAAAATTTGTAATGGTGTGAAGAATTGTGTGGATGACATGTCATCATAATCTAGTTGAGAGAGAAGAAATTAACATCAAAATTTGCAAAACTATAAATTTTTATCAGAAACAGATGCTTTAAACAGTGGGGGTTTATAAGAAGAAATTTGCAAAATTATGTTCCTAGACCAATTTTTGAAAGAATCATTTTACTGATTTAGTTTAGGTTGGCATTATTGTTATATTTACTTGTAGAAAAAATTATTATAGTTACAGATGCCGCATCCTTAGTAACCCTGATAAAGGACCTAAAGCCCATTAAGTATTAACCATGTTTATGCAAAGAGTCAAACACAAAATAATGCTCTTAGTTTCCGACTGTCCTAATTTTATCAATGTTATTTATTTTGAGTTATCAATATAATTTTACATGATTGTTTATCTGTTGCCATCTTGGATGGATGTGAAATCTACAGGTAATCAGAAGTGTAAGCCAGTGGTCTGTTGGAACAAGTCAACCTGAAGAAAGCATTCACACTGCACATTGTTCTCTTATTGAAAAGGCAAAGCATTTCATCTACATTGAGGTAAATCAACTATGTGGAAGTAGACTTCCCTTGATCTTTCCTCAACATGGATAACAATCTCCTGCTTAGCATTGTAACAAGATGAAACATATATTTTCATATGAGCTCAAGGAATGTATGTCCAACATGATTTCTGATTCTGCATTACCTGATACTTAAGAAAACATAGAGGTTCTTTTTTATTGTGCTTCCCATCTTGACATCGGGTTGGTTGACACTTGACAGACCAGATCAAGATCCAACTCATCATCTCCAAGCATTGAATTTGAGCATCATTTTAATAATGATCATTTGGCGAGGAGGAAAAAAGTGTGATGAGAAAAAATATCAAATTTTGCTAGTATTAAAGGAAATAATGAAACATTTAACTTTAATACAAACTATATGTGACGCCTAAAGGTTAGAACAGTGTTAATAACCATCTAGTCAAAATATGGATTTTCATAAAATACAAAAACATGATACCAGAATATGGTTTTGTTAAATCTTAGAACTAGATCTCTTAAAAAAAAATTCACGGCTTATTACCTATTGCACTATAAACCCTCTAATGTTCAGGTTGCACTTTGAGGCCTTAATAAAAAGATACCTATGTTATCACAATATTAGTTGTGCGTACGTATTGAATTAAGTGTTAAGTGTCTGCTTAAATTACACATGGATCCAAAGCATAATAGTATAGCATCAGTGAATTTCATACTTTGACTAATAATAAACTCATTTCTCCCTTCTTTTCCTTTTCCCTTTTGTTTTCCATTCAGAACCAATTTTTCATATCAGGTCTAGCAACGGATGATACAATACAGAACCGTGTTTTGGAAGCAATATACAGGCGTATTTTGCAAGCACATAAAGAACAGAAAGATTTTAGAGTTATAATTGTGATACCCCTCTTGCCTGGCTTCCAGGTAAATGTCACTCACCTTTTGTTTATAATGCCAGTCCTCTTTTCTGTAGGCTTAAATTTTTTACGGTTATGAGCTATCATTAACTAACAGGGTGGTCTGGATGATGGTGGTGCTGCAACTGTGAGAGCCTTAACACATTGGCAGTATAGGACAATTTCTAGAGAAAGGCACTCCATATTACACAATCTTGAAGCTATACTTGGTTCAAAGGCACATGATTATATTTCTTTTTATGGTTTAAGATCTCATGGTAGACTTTATCCAGATGGTCCTATGGCTACAAGTCAGGTAATTATATTACCATCTTACTGAAACATCTCTCATTTTGTTTGTAAAACAGCTAATCAAATCAGCTCACTGTCAATCGAATATATCCTCCACTCAGGACTTTCAACAGATCTTGAAATGATTATAAAAAGTCTGATTTCAATGCACATTGTTTAGCTTCTATAATGATTTTAACATAACAAAATGTTTTCCTTTGTTTTGTATATATTCCCAACTTGTACAGGTATATGTGCACAGTAAGTTGATGATAATTGATGACCGTGTAGCTTTGATTGGATCATCTAATATAAATGACCGGAGTTTGCTTGGATCAAGAGACTCTGAGGTTCATTTGATATATGCTTTTTGTCACTATATTCTGCTACTTCTTAGAGCTTATGTAATTATTTTATAACTTCTATCAGCTTGTTGGAGTGTAACTTGTAATTTCTGCTTTTGAGATAATTGTTGTTCAAGAATTTGACAGCATTCTTTTTAGTTTACATTATCTCTATTATACTTACTATCTTAAAAAGTGATCTAATCAGGGTGTTCAGCTTACTTGTTTCCCCAAGTTTAAGTAGTTATAGTGGCTTGCTTATAGAAGTATATTGCAGCAAAATTGAATTGCAGTTTTGATTGGGGATTGAATAGCAGCATCGTTTATGTTTTCCCTAATATTATCATATATTTACTGCAATTTGAGGACATGCTTTTTTCTCACTGATTTCAATAGAGACTAAGTAGAGTGCAATAAATATGTGATATATAGCTATTATTGTTGTGTTATCACACATTCATTGACTGCCCTTTTTAGTATGGAATGCCTCTGTTCAACTTGATATCTGGTAAAATCCAATCAATTAATTTTGATGTTGTCGATCATTTGGAAGAATAATGGTTTGACACATCATTAGCACAAAACAGTTCATAATAGTGTAATTTAACTACAGCTAAAGTTTCTAGTATTTTATCTTTCTATGGTTGATTAGCTGTTTATTTTTGGATTTGAGAAGAAAATGACTTTAATTTTTTCTTTCTGTCGACTAGATCGGAGTTGTTATAGAAGATAAAGAATATGTTGAATCGTTGATGAATGGAAAGCCGTGGAAGGCTGGGAAATTTTCCCATAGTCTCCGCTGTTCCCTATGGTCTGAGCATCTTGGTCTTCATAATGGAGAGGTTAGTCAAAATGATCGGATTTGGGTTTTCATATGTATGTACTACATTGTTACAGCAAGCATAGGCAATGTTTAAGCCTTTGTTTCTCTAACTGTTTTTGTAGTTAGCTCAACCATAATTTCCATGAGTAACCATGCTGACAATATAAGTACTATGTTCCTGTTTGCATGTTATGTTATACTATAACAATGATAATGTTCATCTGTTTAGTTCCTGACAATGTTATCATTCTCGTAACAGATCAGTAAAATCATTGATCCAGTGGCTGATTCAACCTACAAGGATTTATGGTCAGCAACCGCAAAGGTTAGACTTTTCTAGATCTAGTAGATTGTGTCTTACTGGTTTGTGTATTTCCTCTTATATCGGGTGACTTATGAAATTTGTAGAGCATCATTTAACAGCATCCTCCTAGTTGATCAAGATGTTAAGAAATCATATCATCCATCTGAGTCCTAACACCCCTACATATTAATAATCAAGCACAACATTTTTCCTGACAACATAGTGGCTTATAGGATCTTTGAAATATAATAGTAGGCAGAACAAAAGATATTTTTCTTATATGAACAAAATATAGTAACAAGTTGACTTTACTTTTGGGAGAAAGACGTTATTTACTCTCTTTTTTTATAAATAAAAATTTAGATTGGGAGGTATATCCTCTTGAAAAGTCAGAGAAATTTATACACGTTTTTTTACTCACTGCTTCTATGGTATAATGATTTGTTGTATGTGTTACAGGAAAATACTAGAATCTACCATGAAGTCTTTGCTTGCATTCCCAATGATCAGATACACTCAAGGTGTGGATTTATCCCAGTTTTCTTCTGTGTCACTTTCTCTCTTTACACTCTAGTCTTCTAGTGTAATACTTCTTATAATGCATTATTATTATACTGTAAAATATGCAGAGCTGCACTTCGGCAAAACATGGTCCAATGGAAGGAAAAACTTGGCCAAACCACCATAGATTTGGGAATAGCCCCTGATAAGTTAGTCTGTCATGAGAATGGAGAAACAAAAGTAATAGATCCAATAGATAGATTGAAGTGTATAGAGGGACATCTTGTTTCCTTTCCTTTGGATTTCATGCGAGAGGAAGATTTAAGACCAGCTGTTATTGAGAGTGAGTTTTATGTATCCCCTCAAGTATATCATTAAGTATGGTATAGTTTGGAGTCCCAAAGAGGACTAACAATTGCTTTGAGGGTACTCTACTATTTTATAGGTGTGGATGCTAAACTGGGAGTGATGATAGAACTTGTCAAGATATAAAACTGAAAGATAAAGGATATAGTTATGAATTGGTTATTGTGACTGTTAACAACAGTTTTAATAAGGGAAGTGGTGATAGTGCAGAATCCTAATTGTTTAAAAAATTTACTCCAGTAACTGAGGGAAGTGTGTGAAAACCATTGTTGTAAATAATGCAGTTCGGAGCTAGGTAGCAATACTTCAACATAATTGATGGCGGTATGCCATGCAAACTTTCAGTTTGTACAGTACTAATTCGTTATTTGTGAAGGAAATTGTATATATATTTTTCTTTTTTGCCCCTGAAATTATTCTTGTACTAGTGAAAGAATTTGTCATTTATGAGCCGAATATTTTCTTGTGAAATTATGTGAATTTGATTAGGAAATATATAAAATGATTGTAAAATTTTATAAAATAAGTCACCAAATTGAAACCATAAATTTCAAGCACAAATATGAAGCATAATAATATGTTCTAACCAAAATAATCAAATTGAAAAAACATGCAAAACTAAAAACGAATCCAAGCACAACTGGGTTTAATTGGGTTGGGTCAAATTTGACTTGGTCTAGAATTTGTTCAGGTAAAATACGGGTTGAGTTAGATAATTAGTTATCAGATCGACTCAGACTTGTGTAAACCCTTTTGACACAGTGAAGGATTGTGTTCCTCCAACTCATTTGTGTGCTTCAAAAGTTGATGCAATTTAAAGATTCAATGACATATCTCATTCATCCACTGATCCACACTTTTAGAGAAAACATTATGTATCCACTTATCCACACTTTTAGATAAAACAATATGTATGCAAATTGACTAGATCAACATTGGAGCTTTTAAATACTGTCCTTTGGTTTATTTGGCTTTTTGTCCTAAAAATCTTATCGATCCATTCTCTTGAATGCTATGGGGAATTTCTTTTACTAATGCTATTGGGACTCTAAGACTTAGGAGTTTATCTTTTTCTTATTTTCCTTTGTATTTCACTTTCATAAAATAAATATAGACGAGGCTGGCTTCATGAATGATTTCATTAGGATAAGCTAGAACATCCATGCAATAAACAGTCAAAATTAACTTCAAATATCCTCAAGATAAATCATCTAGCTAGCTTCCAATTTTGTGCGATTATTAAAGCGCGGTGTAGTGGAATGCATTAATTGTGAGACAGAATCGCAAACCTTTAAAATAAGATTACATAATGGGAAAACATTTACTTCAGGATTGAAATTGTAGTTTCTATGACGCCAGATTTTTGTAAAATAGAGTTTCTCATTGAATACACCATATCTTTTTTGCTTAGATATATGTAAACCACATGACGTCTTAATGCAAACAGATTGGAAGCATCTTTCAAAAGAAAGGTTTGGAAGGAAGATTTCAATAATAGAAAATAAAAAATGCATGGCAATTCAATTCATTTTCAAAGGAATAATCTAATTGTTGGTATAAAGTATCTTAAAGATATATTCGTACAAAATGGAATGAGAGAAATGTGTTTTTATTTTTTTAATCAATAATTAATTAATTGGGACAAACTACCATGTGAAAGACATGCATAAGATCCGATTTGTCAATTTTCAACTTCTCATCCCCTTCTTATTTTACCAAAATTTGTATAGCCCACATGCATAAGATTTTTCTATGATTGCAGTATTAATGATCATATCATTCTAAGCAAACTTACACATCAAACAATTCCATGAGAATCATAACATTGTCACCCTCTCTATCAACGATAAAGTGGTAGCTATAATTTCTTTTTTTGAAGGTTTCATTCTCCTATTAATATTCATTTTACCATAATTTAATATATAATGAATCATTTTCGTAATTCTAACTCTCAATAAAAAAATATCTATTGTTATTACTAAAGCTCGCGAAGAGAGCACAAAATAAGTGGGAGAGTTGGGTGATTTATATATCACATTCAAAATTTTATTTAATTCATAACATCATTTGAAATTATTTTTATTCTATTATATCTTTCGGACAGTTTCTTATATTATAATAATTAAAAATAGTCAAAAATGTATATTTATAATTTTTTAAGTTTAATCTAGTTTCTACTTAAGTTTTTTAAATTTATTTTTTTCTCAATTTCGTTTTATAAGTTATATTATGTTTGTATTATTAGTCATTTATTTTATTTTCTACAATAGTTGGTGCAATTGGAAGTTTCTAATAATTAAAAACTCAATCAAATACACAACAATATAACATTAACTCCTTCCACTTGAAAAATTATTTTCGACAACCAACTTATTGCAATGTTTCAATTATATTTTAATATTTTATTATAGTCATCCAAAACAAATTAAATATAAAAGATTGTTTATGTAAATAATATAACTTAAAAAAAATTGATGGTGCACTGAACATAATTTAAAAGATTAAATAAATAAATAAAAAACTTAAAGAGTTTAAACAAAAACAAATTTAAAGGAGTAAAAGTATATTTTTGCCTTAAAAATACTTCCTTGAGTTACTTGGATGAAGTACACTTGAGTTACTTGGATGAAGAACTCCTAGTCTGTCTAATTCTATGGAAAAGTCATTTTCTTATATTCATTGGATTCTTCATTGTTAGAGAAACTTATTTTGTATTTAAAAACTAGGAGTACCTCATTATTAGAGAAAAATCACAAATAATATTCTAAAAAATACTTCATTTGGGATTCTACATATAGCTCGGCCTTTTATATTTGTGTCTAATAATGCAAAATTCCCTTACAGAAAAAAAAATCCAAAATCTCTTAATTTGAGAACTCAATAATGCATTGAAGGAAGATTTTAAAAGATTTAGATAATATTTTCAAACTCAAATTAAAAATATATTAATTATAAACATTTTTTTTTATCATTTTTAATAAAATTATTTTCTTCAATAAAATAAAATATTTTTGTCTATCTCTCTTCCACTCATCTCAAACAAAACAGGTGTTTGTTTCAAGCATTATAAACTTATGAGTTTCACCGTTAATTGTTTAAAAAAAATAAAAATCAAACCTTGACCTTGTTTCCTGAGTTCATGTAAGTGGGGCGAATACCACATGCCAACTCAATAAAATCCTAAATACTTTTAATATAAACAAATAAATTTGCACATTGGGACTTTTTCTTTTACATTTTCTACTCGTTTCCATATTCATAATTTTTTAAAAACATATTCATTGAATAAACTAATACAGTATACACCAACAATAGCATGTTCAAACTCTAAAGTTGAAAATAATTAATAAATCATTTATTAATATTAGTATCATGATACACTTCTGAAACACATGATGCAAAAAAGTATAACTAATCGCTATATAAATTATAACCTTATCATACCAAAGAATTTACCAAAATAAAGATAGATAATGTTTTAGATTTTCTCCCTTTCTAACCGTCAAACAGAACCATCTTTCATAGATTTCTAAATTGGGTAAAAAACAAAAAAGGTTCCTTCACTCTGCCAAATAAGTAGTTAAGAGAGCTAAAATAATTGTTAGTATTCTTTTGAGTTTAATGTCGATATATTTTTAAAGTAAAATAAGATAGTTTTACACCGACGTATATTATAATATTCTAATTTGAATTACTATTTATCCTTATAAAGATCTTTTAAAAGATTTTGAGTCATATACAGTAGTAAGTTAGAACCCTTACAAATACAAACTTCTACATGCATAATTGAGTACTAACAACTGTTTGAATCTAAATGTGTACACTGACAAAGAAAAAAAATTGTCTTTTTATATCTGTCTCCGTAGATAAAGGGGAACTGAAAAAAGAAGAAACCGGAACCAAACAAACAACATTGAATTAATGATGTATATCCATTCTTCTACACCTCTTCTTTCTCGAACTTTCACTTTGCTTTGTCTGAATTGTTTATTATTCAACCAACCATAACTTCTTCACCTGCTACTGTCTCAGATTTTGGTTTTTGAGGAACTTGGGTGGAGCTGGAAGTTGCAAAGTTCTCAACTTTTTGAATTTTATCTGTTGAATTTCATTCTATTTTGCAGCATTATAAAAAGGTATGAAAATGGTGTTTTTTTTTTTATTTTTAATATGAAAATGGTGTTTTAACATGTGTTAGCTTAGGGGTTTTTTGAGATATTTTTGCTGCAAGTTTTGATTTTTTTTTAATGCATAATTTCTTATTTTATTATGTAGCTAAAATGGGGTTTGAGAGATGCTAATAGTATTTTTGTAAAAATGAGATGAAAGATCTAATCTAAGAAAAAGCAAGGCAAAAAGAAATGTTAAATTTTTCTTTGAGGGGGGTCCCAATTCAGTTATCAATTAAGTAATGAGTTTGAATTTGTTAAATCCTTTGATCCAGACTTTTCAACACTTGAAAAGTCACACTCCACATCTGCATATGTTTTCTTGAAGACTAACCCATTGGGCCACCATATTGATTTTTAATCAATGGTTGCAAGTAATGTGATAACAAAACTTGTGTGATTTCACCAACTAACATGTCATGACTCATGACACTAGTGGTAGATTCTTGGAATCCCTTAACCATTTGGCATGGGTTCAGTTTCTGTCTGGTGCATATAGAAAAACATATGTTAGGAGAGGTTAATTTCTTAAATGAATTTAAGTTATCTCGATGAATTAATCTCTGCAGTTTCTGTGATTTCTTCAATATTTATTACTGAGATAAGTGTAAAATGCATTTTAAAATATTTTGTATTGTTGGAAGAATTTCTTAGTTTCTTACTCGTGATTTATGTTTAACTGTTAGACATTTTCAATGTTCAGATTTTGTTTACAGGATATTGAAGAGTTGATGGGTCATTTTTCATCTGTGTTCAATGGGTTGGCAAAGTCACTAGCAATGAAGAAAAGAAGTAAATGTAGCGGGAGAGAAGCTGCTGAAGCAATGGCAAAGGAAGCAAAAAGAAATCACTCTATACTCCATAGTTCTGGCACTGTTAATGTTGATGGTTCAAACAACTTTGCCTCAATTTTCTCCAAAAGAGGCAAGAAAGGAGTTAACCAAGATTGTTGCATAGTGTGGGAAGTATGTTTAAATGTTGAATTTTTTTAATTTTCTTCTAATATTTTATACACTTATCAATTAAATTAAGTGGTTGTGCTCAAGTGTTAAATGTGCTTCACTTAAGGTTGAATCGATCAGATTGTTATGAGTTATGACTAATGATTGATGAGATTGGATTTGTTGATGTTGAATATAGGAATTTGGATGCCAAGAGGACATGATATTCTGTGGGATTTTTGATGGGCATGGTCCTTGGGGTCACTATGTGTCAAGAAGTGTAAGAAAATCAATGCCATCATCTTTGCTATGCAATTGGCAGGAGACACTTTCACAAACTTCACTTGATCCAGAAATTGATTTAGAGACACAGAAAAAACAACAAAGGTTTAATATATGGAAACATTCTTACTTGAAGACATGTGCTGCCATTGATCGCGAACTCGAGCAGAATCGCAAGATCGATTCGTTTTTCAGTGGAACAACTGCATTATCAATTGTTAGACAGGTAAAAATTACTCTTTGGTTTTTATTTTATTTGTTTTTGTTCAATTTTGTATCCCATGTTCTAAAATGTTAACATTGTTGGCCTAATTGGTTTGTTTTTTACATCAACTTTTTAATTCTGATTTGAAATTAACGTTTGAACATAGGAGACTAAATTGAAACAAAAACTATAAAAATTTAACTTGACACTATAAATTAAGATAAAGGTTCAATTAAGTGATTTTAACTATACATAAAAATTAGATGAGATAATATGATGCAAGAGGTGTGTTGAAAACTTATCATGATTCTGTAATGGCACAGGGTGAACTGATTGTGATTGCAAATGTTGGCGATTCTCGCGCAGTTTTAGCTACAACATCAGATGATGGAAATTTGGTTTCAGTTCAGCTAACAATAGATTTCAAGCCCAATTTACCTCGTTAGTACAATGTTTTTGAATCTCATAGTTTTTTTTCTAATGCAACGTCTTAGAATCTCATAATTTTTCTGAATGCTGATTCAAAATGTTTTTAGAGGAATCGGAGCGAATACTCGAGTGCCAAGGGAGAGTGTTCTGCCTACACGACGAGCCAGGGGTGCACCGTGTGTGGTTGCCGGACGAGGAGTCTCCAGGACTAGCCATGTCAAGGGCTTTTGGTGATTATTGTATTAAAGAGTATGGTCTTATTTCAGTGCCTGAAGTAACACAAAGAAATATAACAAGCAGAGATCAATTTGTTGTGCTAGCCACTGATGGGGTATAATAGTGTTGTCCTATGAAAATGTGACATTAATTTATTTATTTTTATTGAAATAGTTAGCAATATGAAAAGACTATTAAGTTGGTGAATTTTGATTATAGGTGTGGGATGTAATATCCAATCAAGAAGCAGTGGATATTGTATCTTCAACAAAAGACAGAACAAGTTCAGCTAAACATTTGGTGGAGTGTGCAATGCATGCATGGAAATGTAAGAGGCGTGGTATTGCTATGGATGACATTTCAGCAATATGTCTATTTTTTCATTCCTAGTCTTCACACCAAAATTTATCATTATTATGTAAAATTTGCTAGTCAAGCCATTTATTTGGTGTTCAATTCTATCAATGGACTCTATGTTTCCAAGATTACCATATTCACGGTGAAAAATTATGGAAGATAATTAATTCAAAACTACCAAAATTATGGTGAAAAATTATGATGAATCAGAAACTATACATTAGAGTTTGTGAGGGAGTTCTAAATCAAAGATTCATAGAACACACGTAATGTAAAATGACCCAATTAAAGTTGATTCATTAGAAGGTGGTGTGTCTAGTATGTGTTGTTTTTTGTTGACCTAATCAACCATGCTTATTTGTCTTTTGCTATAATTGTTACTTACTCCTACCAACCTATATAGTATGTCCCAACAAGAGATGCCTAATACCACCACTTATGATTCCCACATTGTATAATCAACTGAATGATGGTCAAAGAGGGGATGTCTAGAATATTCAAGTTTTTTATGGACGGTTTAAAAAATAAAGAGGTTTATTATTATTGTTTTGATGTGTAAATATTTAATTAATATAATTAATTTTAACATATGTGCATGCATTATATATTTCATTTACCCAAAACTATAATAATGGACACATTTAGTATTTTTTAAGTGTGTGCGCTTAAATATGATTGTGACCGTGCAATACTTTACTTTCTTTGTTCAGATTTTTTTTTTTCTTTCAAAATGCTAATTATTATTATAAAAATAATTTGCATGTCGACGGAAGGAAATCAGTGACAGGTTGTCGTTTGTTTAGGTCCAAAAAAGTGTGTCGTGTTGCTTCTGTTGAGCACTTGTTGCCAACAACAACCTTATATTTTTCTGTGGTTAGATAAGAACAATCTACTTCTTCTACCTTTCGGTTCTGACCCAACCCTCAAGGCCTCAGTATATTATTGTCCCATATAAGTTGCAGCATGTCATATATGAAAATTTAAGTGTTATGTGGGAAGGTTAAATTTGGTGTATAGTTTTATTTATTTATTTAGGATATTATGATAAATAATATTAATAAATTTTATTATATTTAATATGATTAACATAATAATAATTTCAACAAAAGAATTTTATTATTTTCTATATTATTCCTCTCATTTGTTTTACGAAAAACTAAATTTTGTTCTAACAACAAAAATTAACCTAACTAAAACATTTTACATCGATCACAAGGCTTTGTCAATTCTCTATTTGAAACATTTTGAATGATACATCGTACGTAAATAAAATACCAACACAATTATCGTAAAATAACATCTCAATATCTTGTCAATTTTTTATCTATATACTTGAAAAATCATCATTATTATTATTATTATTATTATTATTATTATTATTATTATTATTATTATTATTATTATTATTGTAATGAACTTATAAATATAGAAGATTATACAAAATATAAAACTTTACCTTTTAAGATAAGAGTAGAGACACAATTATTGATGAAAAAATGTTCTTACAAAAAATAATAATTTTTTTTCTTCTATTCAAGCTTCAAAGACCAAATCACCAAAAAATAGTAAAGTTGAATAATTGAGAAATACAAAAATCCTTTTATTTTTTAGGATTTTTTATTTTAATATAACCATAAAAAAAATATCATAATTTTTCTACATATTCAACAACAAAGGTCTAATAATTTATAGATCTTGAATTTTGGATCTCGAATTAAGAGAAAAAATATTGACTTTTGTTACTATATATAATTTTTTATATTATACTTTTTTTACTATATAAATTTTTTATACTATAAAAAACAAATGGAGCCTTTGGAAATTTGCTCAGGGCTACTAATGAGTTGCAGTAGTTAGCTACCTCCTCGCTCCATACCAAATTAAAATATTCTATCGCCACATTTATTTGTTCTTAATTGTAAAATTTTCTTTTACATTTTATTTTAATCTCTTAAATTAAATTAATATTGACTTTATATGAATCTTAATTACACTATCAATTTTACTTCTTTATTTTAGTTCTTATTTGTCGCTATTTTATTCAAGTCTCTCAAATAGAAGTATATAAGTCTTTCAAATTCAAGTATTTGACAAAACTTAAACCGTCATAACTAAAAAGTATTATTAAGAATAAAATTAAATCAACAAATAATATATAAATGTAATATATTGTATAAATAAAATAAAATATATATTAAAATATGTATCCAATTTGGTTTGATTCATTTCTCTTTAAAAAGGGAATTTAAAATCCGATTTATTTCGCGTGATTTTCATATATATATATATATATATATATATATATATATATATATATGATCACTTTTAATATTAACTATCTGTGATAGGTCATATATTGTCGATTGGTATCATTTTAACATCCAACCTTTGGAGTTATATCAAATATTAACTATATATTTATCAATTAATCAGTGTTTTTAGAATCGAAGCAAATTGATTGGTGAATCAAGAGCCGTTCAATCTATAGTTGGTTCAACCCTAACATAATCTATGTTTGACAGGATCAAATTGAATTGAGCCACGATTCATCCATGATTTATTCAATCAATTTTGCTTTTCTCAGTTTTTCTTTTAAAAAAAGCAATTAATACTTATTTTTTATTCATTAACTATTTTTGTCTCTATATATGACTCTATTATCCTGGGAATTAAAGTTGTTTGCAGTACTTCTTTCGCCTCAATAAAAGTTGAATAATTTAATCATTTCATATATATTAAAAAAAATTAAAATTAAAAGAAATATAATATTATTTTTACCAATATATAATTGTTAAATATTCGTATATTATCAACGTCATAAATATTTAGTAAATGATATGACATTAAAAATTATGCAAGTATTATTAATTAAATGGTAAAATTAGAAAGAAAAAGGTGTATTG
>JBBPBR010000005.1:5462973-5475027 GCA_037974775.1 Cicer pinnatifidum
CCTATTATATTTCACAAACGAATAATAAATAAACTAAAAAAAAGTGATCTCCTCTTTTAATAACATCTCTGACCACCTCACTTAAAAACCAGTCATATTACAACAAATTAAGATCCAAATTTAGGTGTGGACAAAATATGTAAATTTTAGAAAAGGAACCAAAGTTAACAAAAGAAAAGAAAAGAAAAATTAAGAATATAACATAATAAATGTATCAAAACTACATTTAAATCTTTACCCATGTGAGAAGACTTATTTACATTAAATATATTTGAATTAAATAAAATATATACTAGAGAGAGTAGTTTGACGATAGACTCAAAAAAAGATTTGTACTAGATGCACTATGATTATATGTAATTACACACATTTCAGTCATTCAGTCATAACGATACAGATTTTATGTTCAGAATTTTTATTTATAAAAAAATTAAAATCTACCTTCAAATCTAAACCATCCAATTATTATCGAACGTGTGATTGCATCTCCATGTGGCAAAAGTGGGCCATAAAAGACCGTAGATAAAAACAAAAACTCAAAGGCGGAAAATAAAAACCGACCATGAGGTGTGGGGCCCAGAATTAAACTGCCCCGCGCGTGGATTCCATCCTCGAAAAAATCTAAAACCTCAAACCATATCGCGATTTATCGCGAAACTATAAAGAGAAAAAACCAAGAGGCAAGACTTAAGTAGGTACTGTATGTACATCAATTCAAAGCGAAAGCGACAGCAGCAAAAAAAAAAAAAGAAAGAGTGGGGCCATCCAAGTGGACGTGTATGTCGAATATTCACTAGATTTGAGTTTCTAGTTTCAAATCCGCAAACACTTCCCGTATCACTCACGAAATGATAGATATTAGATAGCATAGCACAAAGTGATAAGCAAATGTAGTTATCAAATAAGTAAACGTACTTATATCTGATGAGTCAGTAGTAGAAAAAGAAAGACCCCCCACTCTGTACAACGCATCGAGGATAGCGAGATCAAGTTTCCTCTCTCCATTCTCTTTCCTCTCTCCTCTTATCCGAAACCTTTCAAACCCTAGAAAGTAGAAACTCTTGAATTACAAGCTCAATTATGTAATGTAATAATAATAATCCTCTCTGAATTATTTAGATTATTCGAAGATCGGTGTTGAGAGATCGAAATTAGTGGTGCGCTTTCAGATTTGAATTGCTGATATGACTTCTTTGAGTAGAGAATTGGTGTTTCTCATACTTCAGTTTCTCGAGGAGGAGAAGTTTAAGGAATCTGTGCACAAGTGAGCCCTATTTTTTTCGCACTTTTTTCTCTTTGCAAATTTGTGTGCTTGGGGTTTTGTATATGTATCAAATTTAGAAATTATAAATAAGCTAATTTGTTTTTTTTTTTACTTTTTATTAACGTTTTTTTTGTTCTGGTTACTAACAATGTTTCTGATTTTAATTGAGCCGAATAAAATCATAAGAATTGATAGAGTGAAAACATGTTTCAGTTTTGCTAGAATTGTTATTTTTAAAATTAGTAAACATGCTGAGAACAATAAATACTTGTAATTAAAAGTAAAAAAAAAGATAATGAAACAGAGAAATACTTTAATGAAAGGATGTGTGCATTTTCAATTTTATGTTTCAACGTAGTTGTAACTACGCTGTAATTGTAAATTTCAATTTGGATATGAATCATAGTGGAATTATGCTGTTGTTTTGCAGTATAGTATTATGTACTTGACTTGTATATCGACAGTTGAAATCATATCCTAATTGAATCACCTTGCTAACTGGGTAGGGGTATCCACTCCCACAATATATATTCTTTAATACTGTTACTTGGCTTGTTGAAAGGGAAGAAAAATTAATTGCATAAATAAATATTCAAAAGCCGAGTCTTTTATTGGTTAATAACCTGTTTCCTTTGAGTCAATGAGTGTAGCTCAGTTGGTTAAGGAAGCTTGTGGGGGAGGACCACGGTTTGATCCCCGAGAAACATACTTTTGGGGAGGAGTGAAGAGTTTTAAGCTACTACTCTAAGCACTCGGGAATAAATTAGTCTCACAGTTAGTCTTCATGTCATGGATGAGAATTACAAAGTTCCTAAAGCTAAATGAACTTTCAAATTCCACTCAACTATTCTCTTAAGGTCAGAAAGTTCGGATACTCTTTCTCCTCGGCCTATCTTAATTATACAGCTACAATGATTCCCCTCAATCTTGGGGCCCTTCTTCTCGTGTCATGGTCCTATCCGTCCCTCCTTTCGCATGGGTTCATTTTCCTACCCATGCACCAAAGTTTTCCCGGGTTGGTGGTCACTATTGGCTCCATCTTAGTGACTTCTTTACGT
Source organism: Cicer pinnatifidum (assembly GCA_037974775.1). NCBI lineage: Eukaryota > Viridiplantae > Streptophyta > Magnoliopsida > Fabales > Fabaceae > Cicer > Cicer pinnatifidum. Next base: position 5,465,296 of record JBBPBR010000005.1, read on the forward strand.
TTGAATCAGTGGGTCTTAATTTGGAAGGCCTTAGCTTTATGGGGCCTTCACATGGTGCTTCGGCATACCACAATACTAAAGTAAGGGATTTAGTTGGACTACGCCGAATACTTTTCGTCCATAAAGGCTTAGGGTGCGATTGATGCACCTTGAGGGACAACACAAACAGAACAATGCAGTATAGGTGGTTGAGTTAGAGCGAAGCTTTTGGTTTTTATGCTATGTGGTAATTGATATTCTGATACATAACACAAATAGTATTGAGTAAGGATGCAAAAGAGAACCATTAAGAAGAGGACGGAAAAGTTGTTAATTTTTTAATTTTTGATGGTATGGTTTATTGAAAACAGATTTTAAGACCTGTTTATATGCTTCACGGTTTATATTGTCCTGTTCCATGACTGTTTTTTAAAATCAAACTCGTAACAATTAGGTTTGTGGTAGTTAGTCCTTCATATTTCAGCAAATCAGATGCATCCTAAATTACATAATATCCTTACTTGGAAAGTGTAACTTAATAATAAAATAAGTTGACCTCCAAATGAAGGTTATTTTTTTCTTCTAGCAGCTGTTTCTCTGTCGTTAGACATCTGTTTGATTTTAGTTTCACCCTTTTAAATGCCTCTTATATGCATGCAGGCTTGAGAAAGAATCGGGATTCTTTTTCAACATGAAGTACTTTGAGGAAAAAGTGCAGGCTGGTGAATGGGAAGAAGTTGAAAAGTATTTATCAGGGTTTACCAAAGTTGACGATAATAGATATTCAATGAAAATATTCTTTGAAATTAGGAAGCAGAAATATCTGGAAGCACTTGATCGGTATATGGAATTTTGTATCATTTTGAGTTCTTTTTCTTTTTCTAAATGAATCTGTGCTCGTTATAAATCTTCACATCTTGTTTTGTCTCTGGTGTTTTATTAAATCTTAGGCAAGACAAGCCAAAGGCTGTGGAGATATTAGTGGGTGATTTGAAAGTGTTCTCCACCTTCAATGAGGAACTATACAAAGAAATCACCCAGCTGTTAATTCTTAATAATTTCAGGTATTATCTATAATATGTAATTTAATGTTTGGCGGTGCCTTGTTTCAACTGTTGGGTGGATGAGAATGTGCATCTGATTCATATCTCAATAACCTTGACTCGCAGCTCAGACTAATTAAGTGGTAAGCATGACAACTGAGTTGTATTTTGTTTCATATGATAGGGAGAACGAGCAGCTGTCCAAGTATGGTGACACCAAAACTGCTCGAAGTATTATGTTGATAGAACTAAAAAAACTCATAGAGGCAAATCCTCTTTTCCGTGATAAGCTTGCCTTCCCGACCCTTAAGTCATCAAGACTGAGAACTTTAATCAATCAAAGGTATGTGATTAAGCAAGTTAAAGCCCTCCTCTGGTTCTCTCTTGTTTTGGATCAGATGTTTCATTTCCTGGCATTGCTGCCATTTTGAGGCAAATGAAAAAAGTAAATCACGTGGCTCTTTCTTTCGGGATGTGTATAACTAGCAAAGTACTTTACATGAGGTCTTAACTCCCTGTTTGTTATCAGTTTATTTGGTAAAATAAGAAGAATTTAAAAGTTTTCCTGCATCTATTTTATTGTAAATTCGGATAATTAATTTGTTATGTCTTGTCTTCTCCCTTGGTCAATGCAGTCTGAACTGGCAGCACCAGCTTTGTAAAAACCCAAGGCCAAACCCAGATATAAAGACTTTATTTACAGATCATACTTGTGCATCTTCTAATGGTCCACTGGCACCTACACCTGTCAATCTTCCGATTTCTGCAGTTGCAAAGCCTGCTGCTTATACTTCACTTGGAGCTCATGGTGTATGATACCTTGCATTTCAATCAACTGGCTACTTGTGCTTTCGTGTGATTAATATCTAACTGTTACCAATGATGATTAATTGATAATTTGCTATTATTTATTTTTATAGCCCTTCCCTCCTGCTGTGGCAACTGCTAATGCTAATGCTTTGGCTGGTTGGATGGCCAATGCCTCAGCTTCATCATCTGTTCAAGCAGCTGTTGTTGCAGCATCAACCATTCCAGTCCCTCAGAATCAAGGTTAAAATAGAAGTTTCTCTGTCATCCTTTTTTTGTAATGAAACAAAAATGGTTATCCTCCCTGTGAAATTTACATGCTATGCTCCTATTTCTCTTAAATGTATTATTTTTATCATCACGGTTGCAAATGTATTTTACATGGTTATGGTTAAGTGGTCTGGTGAATATTTTTGTTGATGTGGAATTTCACTCATTCAATAATTTCATAAGAAGATGTCGTGGCTTACACAAACTCCTAATACTTTTTAAACAGTAGCTATCTTGAAACGTCCAAGAACACCTCCGGTAACTCCTGGGATTGTTGACTATCAGAATGCTGATCATGATCAGTTAATGAAAAGGCTTCGTCCTGGTCATTCTGTAGAGGAGGTAATTTTGATTGATTTCTTCATTTCAACTAAGATGTGGAGTCACATATTTAATGATGCCTAGTAATCATTTTTGTGATTTCTGACTTTGTAATGGTTGGTGACTCAAGTAACTATGGTTCATTTATATATTTCAGGTTTCCTATCCCGTGGCTCGACAAACCTCTTGGTCACTGGATGATCTCCCTAGAACAGTGGCTATGACTTTGCATCAAGGATCCTCTGTGACAAGCATGGATTTTCATCCTTCGCACCACACCTTACTTCTTGGTATTGCTTATCATGTTTGCTTCATGTGTAATATCTCACTTGCTAGAATACAAACAAAAATATAACTTAACTTTCTCTTCTAACATTATATATTCAAATGAGCAGTTGGTTCTAATAATGGTGAAATTACCCTCTGGGAACTCAGCTTGCGAGAAAGGTTGCTCTCAAAGCCGTTCAAGATATGGGATTTATCAGCATGCTCATTACCATTTCAGGTTTCATATAGTGCAATATTTCTTGTTCTACCGCATCCTCTGTTGTCAATCTGAACTAGTGTAAGCTATAATGGCCACTATATTATTATGTTTGGCCATTAGTCTGGATGTTTGAAAATTCAAATCCTTTGGAATTTATAGTTCAGAAATTTGCAGGCAGCTGCTGTCAAGGATGCACCTATTTCTGTCAGTCGTGTCACATGGAGCCCTGATGGAAACTTTGTGGGTATGTAACTTCATGTTTCTGAAACCATTCTGAAGCTTCAGGTGTATATCTAACTGGTTTATTTGCTTTAGGTGTTGCGTTTACTAAACATCTGATTCATTTATATGCCTACACTGGGTCAAATGAGCTAGTCCCGCGTATAGAGGTGACTTTCTTCTCATAATAAATAGCCAAAATTTTGATTGCAGTTTGATTTACATTTCTTTGTTAATGCAGGTTGATGCCCATGTCGGTGGTGTGAATGATTTGGCATTTGCTCTTCCAAATAAACAGTTGTGCATTGTAACTTGTGGGGATGATAAGTTGATAAAGGTGCATAAAATCTAGTAATCTACTTGTTCCCATTTCAGATTAAACAAAAATCGTCTATTTTTCTAAAGAAGAAAATCATATGTCTTAATAGGTGTGGGATGCAAATGGACGAAGACTATTTACCTTTGAGGGGCATGACGCACCTGTATATTCAGTTTGTCCTCATCACAAAGAGAGCATTCAGGTAATAAAGCAGATACCATATTAAGGCACCTATGAATTTCAATTTTTTCTTTGGAAGGTTAAATGTAGATTTCACTTACTATAATTTGATAGATCTATATAAGCAGCAGCTAAAGTAGCAAAAATAAGAGCTTGAATACTGCTTGTAAATAATCCAAGGAACATTACAGATATAGGAATAGGAACTACTAATGGTACTAATGAAACAAGAACAACTACTAGTTAATCAACTAATATGTATATATGAATAGATACATAGCTATTTTTTGCATTATATTCGTAAGTCTGGCTTTCATTTATTGTAGTCTTAGAAAATTAAAGCTCCCATCCTATTACATGCATATATTGGCCATTTTACATAAGCATATATACTGTTCAACTTCTTGCAAGCTATATGTACAGACATAGGCACGCACGTACTAAAGGTTGTCAATGTAACTTTGCAGTTCATATTTTCAACAGCCATTGATGGGAAAATAAAGGCCTGGTTATACGATAACATGGGTTCTAGAGTTGACTATGATGCTCCTGGTCATTGGTGCACTACAATGCTTTACAGTGCTGACGGAAGTAGGTAAGTTAGATTTTGGTAAGGGTAATTATATTGTTAAGTGGCATGTTTATTTTTCTTAAGTGTCTTATCATGCCTTCCGATGTATTTTCCCCACCTTTCCCCAGATTGTTTTCTTGCGGGACAAGTAAAGATGGAGAGTCTTTTCTTGTTGAATGGAACGAAAGTGAAGGAGCCATTAAGAGAACGTACAATGGATTCAGAAAGAAATCTGCTGGCGTCGTGCAGTTTGACACAACCCAGAATCGCTTTTTGGTTGCCGGTGAAGATGGCCAAGTGAAGTTTTGGGACATGGACAATGTTAATCTTCTAACAAGCACTGATGCAGATGGTGGATTACAGGTCAATATTTTATGGTTTACTGTTTTAACTTTTAAGTCTTTAGGAATATAACTACACTTTATAAAACATCCTTTATGTGACTGTATGAATCTATTCAGGGCCTTCCACGCTTAAAATTCAATAAGGAAGGAAATGTTCTTGCTGTTACTACTGTGGACAATGGATTCAAGATACTGGCTAATGCTACTGGTCTTAGATCCTTAAGAACAATTGAAACTCCAGCATTTGAAGCATTGAGGTCGCCCATCGAATCTGCTGCGATCAAGGTAGTCATATAGTTCTTTAAACAATTGTGTGGTTCCTTATGGTTAGATCAAAATGTTTACAGTCCACTCTGTTTATGGTACACAGGTATCTGGCTCTTCTTCTGTTAATGTTAGTCCTGTCAACTGTAAAGTGGAAAGAAGCTCCCCTGCCAGGCCGCCTCCAATTCTTGTATGAAACTAACCCTGTAAACTTCACCATCTTTATTATGATGTTAACATCATGACATTGATATATTTATTTTTGTACACAGTACACAACTTGCATACTAGCATGTGGACTATTTTGATCTTTTTATTCTTATATATTTTGCTTAATTATTTCATGCAATACCCTTGCATACCATAAATGACCGACTATTGAATATATCTGCTTTCCACCTTTTTATGGGGAACCTTCATATTGTGGGATTTCTATTAAATCCAAAAGGTGTACATGAATCTATTTTACTTTTATAATGTTGTCTTTGTATTCCTTTTTAGATCAACTTTGTTAGTTGTAATTTATTTCTTTTAAGGTACTTAAGGATTATGTACTGTATCATAATACTTGTTTGCAACATATGGAATGGTTTTGGTTTTTTCAATCAAGAATGGAGCCGATCCCATGAGTCGAAGTGTAGAGAAATCAAGAACTGTGGAAGATGCAACAGACAGAACTAAACCATGGCAATTGTCTGAAATTCTGGATCCTATCCAATGTCGGTCAGTTACCATGCCTGACAACACAGACTCTTTCAGCAAGGTTTGTTGACTGTTGAATTTATGAGATTGCCATTATTCTATTGCATACTTTGTATTATTCTCTACTTTAATGCTCTGATTCGTATATATAGGTTGTACGACTTCTATATACAAATTCTGCTGTTGGTATCTTGGCCCTTGGTTCAAATGGTGTCCAGAAGCTTTGGAAATGGGCTCGCAATGAACAGAATCCTACTGGGAAGGTAGTCTTAAGCAAATAAAATGCTTTACGCATGTCTGCGTTCAATCCTTTATTTTCGTTATACTTTTTGTTAGCTTTTCACTTTTCAGTAGAGAACAGAAGTCTGAAGTTCATGTGATTACAGGCAACTGCCAGTGTTGTTCCACAACGCTGGCAACCCAACAGCGGTCTTCTTATGACTAATGATATTGCGGGTGTCAACCTTGAAGAAGCAGTCCCTTGCATTGCACTCTCCAAAAATGACTCATATGTTATGTCTGCCTGTGGTGGAAAAGTTTCACTATTTAACATGATGACATTCAAGGTGTGTTTCTGGATATACAACCTTGATATTTTATTCAGCAGCTACATTTTATTGGTTACTTACAATTTACTTTTTTATAGGTAATGACAACATTCATGTCACCACCTCCTGCCTCTACCTTCCTTGCTTTCCATCCCCAGGATAACAACATTATATCCATTGGGATGGAGGATTCAACCATTCACATCTATAATGTCAGAGTGGATGAGGTGATCACACACTGTTACTAATTTAATTTTTTTAAGAGTTACATTATTATTCCTAAATTTATCTCACACAAACATGTTTTCCTGCTTTTGGGGGTATTTCCCAGGTGAAATCAAAATTGAAGGGTCACCAGAGACGAATTACCGGTTTAGCCTTTTCAACCAATCTTAACATCTTGGTATCATCTGGTGCTGATGCTCAAGTAAGTCTTTTAGCCATTCTCCTTTCTTACAAGATTCTGAGTGGCATGGAAAATCTTTTATGTAAATCAGTTTAGCGCCTGATAGTTTGTTTTGGAGATCATTATTCTACTTTTCATTTTTTGTAATCATCCTTCTTTCGTTAGATATACTTTTCAATTTAAAGATTATTGCATGTAGATTCTAGAGTGTCAGATAAAAGTAGTAAAAGTTCACTTCATTGGAGTTGTTATTCAAAATAATTTTCTCATTTTCGATGATGGATGCACCCTTGAGTAGCTAGATTTCTGCATTTATTAAGTTTATGGATTTTTATTTGGCTTTATTGTTTTCTTCTATTGGGTGCTAGAGTTGAAGTATCTTCCTATCACAAACATTTGTGCCTCTACCGCTTTTATCAATTGCATTGTTCTCCCATTAGGAAATGTAGCCTATTTGCCAAACTCAGTGTTTTTGCCTTTATTTGTTTTAAGAATTTCTACATGTTGTACAGCTGTGTGTGTGGAGCATTGATACATGGGAGAAAAGAAAAACAATTCCAATTCAGCTACCTGCGGGAAAGTCACATGTTGGTGATACACGTGTTCAGTTCCATTCTGACCAACTTCGCCTATTGGTAGTTCACGAGACTCAATTGGCAATATATGATGCCTCCAAGATGGAGCGCATTCGGCAGGTATGAAGTTTTTTCTCGTATTCCTAGAGAGCTGCTGGTTGCTGTCTAAATTGGAATTAGATATGCTCATAATTTCTTTTGCTGCAGTGGGTTCCCCAAGATGTTCTGTCTGCTCCCATATCATATGCAGCATATTCCTGCAACAGTCAGTTAATTTATGCTTCATTTTGTGATGCAAACATTGGGGTTTTTGATGCTGATAGCTTGAAACTAAGATGTCGTATTGCCCCATCAATATGCTTGTCATCAGCCGCTTTAAATAGGTAAGTTTCATCTAATAAGTGGATCACACTCTTTATTCTTGTAATAAATGTTGAACATTTTGTTCAAGGTTCAGAAAAGAAATCTATGTAATTTGATGCAAGATTGATATTGGTTGCTGTATCAGTTTCTAGATATCTATAAATGTTGAACATTTTGTTCAAGGTTCAGAAAAGAAATCTATGTAATTTGATGCAAGATTGATATTGGTTGCTGTATCAGTTTCTAGATATCATTAAGATATTAGTAATTTCAATTTAAAGATCAACTAGACTACTATGCCTTTTTTGTGAATAATAACCAGCATCCCTCCTTGGATTAGGGTGAGTAGTGATTTGTTATTTTTTTCTAACTAGTTAAGCTTCTGTGCACGGGCACGGATTCTAAAATAAAAATAATAGAAAACAAATGTGTGAAATTAGATTTCTGCATTATTAAGGGGAAATCTTTCTTAAGATAGACAGCAAAATATGTGTTTTGGAGCTTAACACTTGCTCATGTTGTTGTGTATTGCAGAAGCCAAGCCGTGTATCCTCTTGTGATTGCGACACATCCTCTAGAACCTAACCAGTTTGCTGTTGGAATGAGTGATGGGTCAGTCAAAGTGATAGAACCCAGTGAATCAGAGGGTAAGTGGGGATCTTCTCCGCCTACGGACAACGGAATATTAAACGGATCTGCATCTAGCAGCCACACGGCCGAGCAGGCCCAACGATAAGATTCATTGTACTAGTACTAGTACTAGTGTTATATAGCATAGTTATTTCCATTTGTAAATTTATTTATCAGCCTAGGTTTTTAGGTTTTGATTCACCAATTTGTTTCTCATCCATATCAGGTCATTGGACATATGCTCTTCTTTATACCTTAATTTATTCTAGTTAACCCAAATTATGATTATATATTTCATTGTAATGTTTTATTTTCTTGCTAACAATGGGCGTTTGCCAACCACCCTCATTATGGTATGTATGTATAAAATTTGTTGTCAAATTGTCATTATTTAATTGGAACTACTGCTCAATTTAGATATTTTAAAACGAACGGTGCCGAGTGGAATGGAGCATATATTGTATTCTATTGTTTGGGAATTTTATGACAAAGCGGAGCAAATGTCTCGTTTTTTTAAATAAAAAATAAAAACAAAATTCTCATTTCATTATTTGAAAAGTTGACTGAATGAAATGCTTTATAACTTTTTCATTCTATTTTTACTCTTATTTGTGCATATTAATTAACACCATTTTTACCACTATCATTTGAGGTGGTGTGATTGATATTAGACAAAAATTTTGAATAAAATCTAATGAGACATATAATTTTTTTTCTACTGGTGTTCACAAATTTAGACGAAGTCCATACATTTAAGCCATTTAGCAGGCTTGGATTATATCACTGTTTCGAAGGAATTATATGCTTTGAGTTTGTTAACTCAAGCACAAACAATGCGACCGCAACAATGCTAGTAGTAGCAACTTCCAAATGTTGGACATCATAGGCCCTTTTTTCTACATAACCAAATATTATACCTAAAACGTGTAAGCATGACAAGATATATTCAACCAAAACATTGCCCTTTTTACGTAGAACAAATAAATGGCAGTTTGTAGAAGAACACGCAGAAGAAGAAAAAGAAAGAAAAAACGGTTCAGTGATGAAATAGAATGTGGATAAAGGAGCAACTGTTTAATTAAAGTGACTCAATTCCATCGCATACCTTTTAAATTGGAGGGAGAGAAAAATAGGAGAAGAGGGTGGTATGAATGAGGTGGAATGGATTCACGTTCTGTCACTGTATTTACTTTTATAAATTCAAACAATAGAACTTAATTCTATAAAGGACAAAGTTTCTCTATCTTTAAGGAGAGAAAGTTACTTTAACTTTGTCTCTCTGTCTTTCATATTTTTACTCTATTTTTCTTCTAATATCTTTCCCTCGTCTCTCATTCTTTTGCCAAGTCACCAAAAAGTAGAGTTCAAACTTACGAAATCCAAATTATCATACTAGACTAGCCTATTACATTCTATCATATGGCTGAACCAACAACCTAATAGTTCGACTAGTAATTTGAAGGGATATAAATATTAGGTTTAGTTTGTTTTTTAGAGAAAAAAAATTAAAACCAATCAAAATTTATTGGTTTGAGTTGATTTTTCCAAACTATTCAAAATAAAGAAGAATAAGTTGGTTTGATTTAATTAGAATGACAATTTTAAAAAAATTAATGTTTTTCAAACACTATAAATTTATAATAAAGAAAAATAATATATATTAATTAAAAGATGTATTTTTTAAGAAAAAATGGTTGATATATA
>JBBPBR010000005.1:5475103-5492385 GCA_037974775.1 Cicer pinnatifidum
ATATATATATATATATATATATATATATGTGTGTGTGTGTGTGTAAAATAAAAGAAATATTATAAAATATAATGATTTGATTTAAGTATTATGTGTAAATGCGTGAAACCATAATTAATCTAATAAAAATTGAGTTCGATTGTAAAAAAAGGTTTAATTGCAGTTTTAGCTCCCCTATTTTTACTGATTTACGAAAATAGTCTCCTATTTTAAAGTGATAATTTTGGTCAATTTTTCAGATTTTTGAGCTAAAAAATGACGATTTGACATATATTTTAATGGCGTGACATATAACTATATGGTATAGAATTATTTAGATGCATTAATTATTCATATACTATTAATTAAATTAAAAATATTAAAAAAAAATTGCAGTTGAAATATAAATTTTTATGGTATTTTATTTCAATTACATGGGAATTAATCATTCTATATTGTTTTATCATATGTCACATTATTTAAAATATATTATGTTATTAATTTTTAATTAAAAAAAAATCAAAATCATTGATTTTTAAAATAAAGATATTAATTTTATAAATTAATAAAAATCAAAGAACTAAAAGTGTAATTAAGAAGAAAAAAATTGAGTTTAATTGATTTGATTGGATGTAAAACCAAATAAATTTAATTGGTACATTGATTCATGATTAGTTTGGTTCTTACAGCCGGTGATTCGTGCCCTTACCAAGTCGATAAATGAGCATGCATTTATCTACAAAATTGGTCATATGTCTCATTTATTTTATTTTTCTTCTGAGAAAACAATATATTATTTAAAAAGAACAAAAAGCTTCTCCATTTTGGTGCAGCTTGGCTCCTCCCTCCCCGAGTGGAGAGGATTAGGGTTTTTCGTATCAAAATCCATCTTCCAATTCGTCGCTATAAATGGCGAATCGTACTGATCCAGCAGCGAAGAGCATAAGAGGTACGAACCCTCAGAATCTTGTGGAGAAGATTCTCCGCTCAAAGATCTATCAGAATACCTATTGGAAGGAACAATGTTTCGGCTTAACGGCAGAGACCTTAGTCGACAAGGCCATGGAACTCGACCACCTCGGCGGTACCTACGGTGGCAACCGCAAACCTACCCCTTTCATGTGCCTCGTCATGAAAATGCTCCAGATTCAGCCGGAGAAAGAAATCGTCATCGAGTTCATAAAAAACGACGACTACAAGTATTTCCTCAAACCCTATATCACTAGAAATCACAAAAAGTTTCAGTTTTTAACCCTAGGTTTATTTTTTTACGTTCATATCAATCACTTGGTCATGGATTGTATTTTTCTTGAGTAACCTAATTTGTAAATGTGTTTGATTTTCAATATGAAAAATGTAGGTATGTGAGGATACTTGGTGCTTTCTACTTGCGACTTACTGGATCTGATACGGATGTGTACCATTACTTGGAACCATTGTACAATGATTATCGGAAATTGAGAAGAAAATTAGCTGATGGACGTAAGTTATCAAGGGCCCATTTGTTATCAAAAGCGATTATTTTTTTAAGAAAATGATTTTCTTAACAAAATAAGCTGGAACAAACGGGCTTTGAGTGTTATTGTACATTATCAATTCAACATAACTCTTGTATTGTACTTACCTGCGATGTTAAGGCTACTTGTTTCTCTTGATTTTGCAGAGTTTAGTTTGACACACGTTGATGAGGTCATTGATGAACTTCTCACAACAGATTATTCCTGTGATATTGCTCTGCCACGCATCAAGAAAAGGTACCGTTTTGGTGTTTTTTTCTTTTTCTACATTGGAATGTTTGGTTTTAAACCTTTTATTCTGCTTGCTTGGTCTAATACTATGTGTACTTTGCATGATAGGATAGTAATATTTTGAGTAGTGTGCAAAATATTTGCCTCCAATGCTTATACCTTGCATCTCTATCTTCTCACATATGATGAATTTTGAGTCATCAAAATTCTATCTTTAGTAGGTTATTTGTAAGTTATATAGTATATGTTTCGTATTGTTAGACCAGTTTAATTCTATCTCTTGTAAGACTATATAGGGAGCCTCTAAAAACAAGTTACTTCCATTAGTATGTTTTCTGTTATCTATTTTTGTGGACTGTGATGTTGACAATTTCAAATACAGATTAGTCTTTTATTTTTGTGGTGTGAGGAAGTTTAGTTTTTGTCATCTATTTTCTGTAGGTGGACTCTTGAATCTCTTGGTTCATTAGAACCTAGACAAAGTGCTCTCGAAGAAGATTTTGAGGAGGAAGAGGAGAATGAGGATAATGAACAACCTGCTGATGAGCTTGAAGATAAGGTCTATGAGAAGGTGCTTTACTTTTTTAAGATATCTACTTTTATGTTATTTTTTTTACATTAATGGTAGTGGTTCTGATGTTTTGTTTTGATTGTTGAAATGTTTACAGGATTATTATCGTGGGCGAAGCCCTACAAGGGAAAGAGATAGGGATAGAAGACGTGATAGTCATAGACACAGGTCAGAGTTCCTCCTTGCAAATGTTTGTGTCAATTGATGTAGATATGAGTCTTGCCCATTTAGATAGCTTTTCTGGTAATTTTATTTGCCTTTTGGTTTATAGTTGACTTTGCTTATGTAGGAGTGTATGTTTTGGGTTTGTTTATTTTGGAAGCTGTTTTTGAACTTGCACGGAGCCCTGCACACACACACTATGAATATATATATTTTTAAAAAGTTATACTTCTATTTCCACTATGGCATTCAGTGCCATAAGTGGTATTACAACTGCTTCCTATAGTAAAAGTTCAATGATCCTGCCAGGTTTCTCTGCACTGACAGTGTGCAGTTGAGAAGTATGATGGGTCAAACAGTTATGTTGCATTAGTAATGTTCTCCATGATCATGTTAATGTATATTGTCCTTTTAAATTAATATTGGATCATCTCATGCCTATTTTTTTTAACCTGAGGTTAATACGAATGATTCCCCACTTACACACACATACATTTAGATGGCCTTTTATCCTTGATGCTGTCATGTACTTTAAAACACCAAACAATTCAATAGTGTAAGTTGTGTTCTATTTATTATCAGTCATAAGCTCTCTTCTTGTGATTGTGGATACCGACTATGATTTTCTTTCAAGTGTAAAATGGATGTGTTGTCATTAGTGATAAAGTTTGTTGCCTTTTGAAGTTTACTAATGATTTGTATTTTTGATGTCCTTTTCATAGGGATCGTGACTATGACAGAGATTATGATAAAGATTATGACAGAGAGCGTGGTCGTGGACGGGATAGAGACAGGGATAGAGATAGGGAAAAGGAAAGGGACAGGGATAGGGAGAGGGACAGAGACCGATATCGTTTGAGGGAAGAAAAAGATTATGGTCGTGAGAGAGAGGGTAGGGAGCGCGAGAGGAGAGACAGAGATCGTGACCGTGGTAGGAGGAGGAGCTACTCAAGGAGTCGAAGTAGAAGCAGGGATCGCAAGGAACATGATGGTGGGGACTACAGAAAGAGACATGCTCGGAGTAGCGTAAGTCCTAGAAGGAATGGAGATGGAGCTGAGGATGGTGAGCCAAAGAAGAAAAAGAAGAAAGAAAATAAGGAAAAGAAGGATGACGGGACTGACCATCCAGATCCCGAGATTGCTGAAGCAAACAGGCTTCGAGCATCACTAGGTTTGAAACCACTTAAGTTCTGATCTGAACTGCATGTTTTGAATTTGGACTGGGTTTCAAAACATTAGTCAGTAGCATGTTACTTAAGGTTTGTAGCACTTAATGCTACTTTCTATCCCAAAACATTTGTCAGTTATCAACTCAATATGAATAGTTTGTCATACAAGTATATACTTAATTGCTGTACTGGTTTGAGTATGGTATTCCATAGCCTTCATTTTGATTGTCTTTATCTGCATTTTACATAAAGCCAGTACTGATAACTATAGTGTGTTCAATTCATGTAATGACTGTATTAATACTCTGATTAGGGAAAAAAAACATTGTGACATTCGTAATGAATATCGTGTTTCGCCGATATTGTTAGTCAAATATCATGTCTTTGTCTCGAATATAAGATTTTGCAGTTGTGTGTGAGTTTTTTTATCATTTCCTCGACTGATCAATAAAAGAAAAAAAAAACATTTTGACATTGATCTTGCAACATTAATGGGGATAATTGTAGTTAATCTCTGTTCAGGATAAAAAGTAGAAAATTATTACCAACAAAAAAAAAATTGCGATCAATATCTAATTATGAAGTACAGAAGATAAACATATGAAGAAATTATAAAAGAAGGCACCATGCCTTTGTCAAGAAACAATTTCTGGTAAGAAAAAGCGATTTGTATAATAATCTAGGTTGATTGGGCTAGGAGAACACAAGGGCCTGCATCTCTGTCCCATGAGAATCCTCTTTTTGCACAGTTCTCTGTCATTATCTTCATCAGCTTCTTGTGCAAATTGCTTTGTCACTTTCTTTTTCACAAGGGACCTTATCATCTTCAACTTGAGGCTAATAATAACTAATTTGGAAGGAATCTTAACCAAGCACCATAAACCAACCTTCCTCCTAACTCGTCCCAACTTGGTGACAACACAGTGCAAATCGTTTTTACTCGCCCTCCATTTGGCTGTGATAAAATTACTCCACCCTTTCTTCTTGTCTAGAAAGCCAAATAAAATTTTCAGACATTGCTTACCTGTTACGCTCTGCTTTCCTTCACCTCTTTGATCTTGCTCCAATGCCTGCTCAAGTAGGAAAAGCTGAGACAATGCAGCTACAACTGGTTTTTGCTCAAACTCGTTTGACAATAACAGTGCAGTTATATGGTGCTTCTCTTTTTCATTTTTCTTCAATTTGAATGGATATTTAGCAAGTGAATATCTCTTGTTTCTAAGAACACTAGAGAAGACTGAGGCAAGTGATGTCTTTGGCTTAGCCCTTGTGCTTCCCTTGTCTTTGTCACTAGCAATGGCTTTGTATTTGACATGGAAAGAAAACTTTCTCTGCATTTTTGTTGCCAGAGATAACCTGGGAACCTTAATCCTAAACTTTGGATGACCGTTCATGGTAATTATGGCATTCAAATCAATTCAACCACTAAGCTTTAATTTACAGAATACTTACGAGGTAGCAGTTATTCTGTTATTGTGAATGTGATGGATGGTAACAATTAGAATGAAGCAGAATATGGGGTAAGTGGGGTACAAAATTCAACTTCTATTAGGAGTGGAAAACATAGGTGGTTATTATGAAACAATTTCAACTTGCATTTGCATCGTGAAAAAGGCTTTACCATACATGATGCCTACCGTTCAGACGGGGGAGTGCTGGCTATCGGGTTTTTTTTAATTATATATTTATTAGATTTATTTATTTATATATTATTTGTTTATTGCGCTAAAATATGTTTTTAGATTTTAAAAAATATATTTTTAAAAAGTTAAGAATTAACAATTTTTTAAAAAACAACTGTAAATGATATTTTGTAATAAAAAAACAGACCACCAAATGTAAATATGTTTTGTAAGTGTTGGATGGTCTAAAGTATTTCCTAGATTGAACTGGATCGTCATCTTGTTATCATAAATTTATTATATAAAACAAAATTCTTAGTAAAATGAACTATAACTATGTATTCAATTTGATAATGTAATTAAGAAGTGTACAAAATTCGACCCGATCCATCAACCTATCTTGATCCAATGAACCGTACAATTTAGGTCGGGTCTAACTCACTTCAAAATATAATTATAGACAAAAAAAATATGGAAAAGATAGAGATATAGTAGAATGAGGGATCTAATTCGAATTATCTGTCATGTCCGAAGTTACTTTATGCAGAAATAGTTATTATTATTATTATTATTATTATTATTATTATTATTATTATTATTATTATTATTATTTTCACTGTCTAATAAGAAACAAACTGCATTGTAAAATATTATTTGACCGCAAACCTTATTAAGAAAACCTTATTAAGAGGGGATGTGTGAATATATAGTTGTGTTGTGATTGATATGTTTGGACACCAACTGTTGCATTACCGCAAACCTTATTAAGAGGGGGTGAGTGAATATATAGTTGTGTTGTGATTGATATGTTTGGACACCAATTGTTGCATTACCGCAAACCTTATTAAGAAAACCTTATTAAGAGGGGATGAGTGAATATATAGTTGTGTTGTGATTGATATGTTTGGACACCAATTGTTGCATTTAATAAGTACCTCTTAAAGCAATAACTCTCCTTGTCATTTGATGTGTGATGTGTTTGTATCATTGCTTTATATAGCTTTTTAAGCTATATAGTGTGCCATATTATACAAATTGATTTCCATCTTGATTAAATTTTTTAAAAAAAATTATTACTATTAAGTGACTTGTCTTGGGACCAATCCGATTGTCTTTGTTTTGTTCCATCTTTATTAAATTTATATCTAATCAAATTTTATTAGGTTAACGAACGAGTTCAAGTCTGAAAATTAACTCGACCTAATTTAAAGATCAAATAAGAGACATCAAACTCAACATAACACATCTTTTGTACACTCTATTGTAATCATCATCCTAAAAGTTAACTTTCCTCCTTATCTTGAAATTGAGATCTTGACAAACACTTCTATTTTTCTATTTGTACTAAAAAAACGTATGTAATTTGAAGTTAGGGAAAATGAAAAATATAAAAAAGATGAAACTAGTAATTTTTTAATATTTTTTACATTCATTTATTGTCATTTTGTTCCTGCATAATGCATACACATGTGAGAGAGAATAACATATTAGATATCACATAATCATCCACATTAGCAAATTAACAAGGTTACAACCAACTTAATGTGAGGAACTAAACTAACCAACGATATAGGGTAAAAATCCGCATAATGGATATAGGTATGGGGACGGATAATTACCCGCACCTGCATTTACATAAATATATTATTTATTTATTTATTATATTAATGTTTAGTTTAATTAATTGTTTTCCTTTACGTTTTAATATCTATTAATATCGTTGGATCATTACAATATTTATAATCAAATCAAAAGATAAACGTTTGCAAACTTTTTAAGAATTTAATTATGGCGAATAGTTAAATAATTATGACTTTATAGGTAAGAGTTATATCTTATTAATTGTGTCTTTATAATTATACTTGCAACTTTTTATCAATTATTTTTACTGATCTCAAATAATATTGTCGTAAAACTTACAATTTCATAAAATATTATTATTAATATTTGAAATGTTGAGTTAGAAAATTTTTTAGTTTATAATACTTTATGATTAAATTTATGATATTTGGATAATTTTTAAATTTAATCACAAAATAATATTTATTTATCGATCTATTTTAGGTAAAGTGTGGATAATGAATATGGGTACAGGCACTTAGGTACTCAAATAATAAGGGTACGTGTATTAAAGTTAATAATCAAGAGGGTACATGTACATATATGGATATTTTTTTAAATTGCGGTATAGATACATATACTATAGTACCCTATCCATTGACATCCCTAATAGCTACCCAGATAAACAATAAAACAATTCATTCTCATTTCTGAGTCTCCGTACTATTAATAGCACATTAAGTCCATATATAAAAACGAAAATAAGAGACAAGTTTATAATTTTACAAATAAACTTTGTAAAGAAAAGTTGTTCAAATAAATTTTGAGAAGATATGATTTAAAACTATATACTTCTACTTGTCAATTGATTAGTATTGTTATTCATATTCGAGTAACATGTAATCGACACCAAAAATGTGTTCTTCTACACCTCTTCCCATATAAGAAAATATATGTGGGAGACACACATTCAGAAAGCTAAAGGATATATATAAAAAACAATTAAAAAAAGTGATCATTATGGTGTTCGTTAAATAATGCTGCTACACAGGACAAATATGTTATTCTTACAGAAGTAGATGCTTCTATTTCTCCAATCTTACAAAAGTAGATACTAAAATTTCTCCATTAAATGGTAGATTTCATCTAAAACAACCCCTCTCCTGCAAGCATGAATTCATTAGTCAGTCGAAATTCCCATAAAAAACAAAGACTTTGATCTTCTTAAAATAGTAACTATGTGTCCCACAACTTCCAAAAATAGTCACAAAGTAAAGTGTGTGGAAACGGGATTTGGATTGTGTCAATGTGTTACTACATGCAGTTAAGAGGTCCTGACTGCACACAATCTAGATCCGTGGAAAGGAAACGAGTAACGATTGTAGAAATGTATTACTATTTGCAACAATAGTTAAAGGAACTTACGCAATTCATCCAAAGAAATTTTATCAACGTTCTCTCCACTCTTGATGAGGCGAATTTTCCCTGAAGAGATAACAGAGAGCAATTACATAATATGATCCCAATATGAGGAACAAGTCAACAACAAACTATCAGTTTGAAATGAGTTGAGAGAATCAAAAACCAATAACATAAGATAAATTGAAATTTTATCTACTTAAGTGAATTTGGAGTCCTCAAATAATCCCAATACGGTCCATACTCAAGCAAATTGTAAATGTCATCTTAACACTAAAGCCTGTTCCCTCTTAACCAAGATAGCCTTCCCGTGGAAAGAATACATGTTTTTGGGCTCTCAAAACGAGAAAGTTTCATTGCAATAAAAATGCCACAAAGCATTTTGTCCACAAATTAGATAAATGATGATCGAAATTTACTGCGTATAATGGTGGTGATTGCTAGAATAAACACTACTACTTATAATTAAGAAATCAGCTCATATGCCTCAAGCAGCACAACAAACCCAGAGATAAAAATAAGCAGTGTTTTCAACAAGCAATGTTTAAAAACCTAGACAGACTATGCACTAATTCACAGTTCAAATATTCAACTATGTTTGAATTGTGGTGGAACATATAATTATAATAAACTAACATAAAATCATAGTAAATCAATAATAAAGAAATCATATTTATGTCATGCAGTATAAAAATTCAATAATAAAAGGTTAAATAAACCATCCATATGTTGACCATAGATTTCATCAGATGCATACCTTCATATGTCTCCCGAAAAGGTTTTTGATTAAATAAAAAATTTAAAAGCATTTTGGGAACCAGTTTGATAAATTTCCCTTTGTTACTGATTTCTACTCAAACTGCCAGTTTGGTTCACACTTCCTATACATGAAAATATTGTTATACATTATCGGAAAGTTGATCCAAATTGTGATCAGGTAACGTTTTGGATAATAGTCAACTCTTTTGGTTTCTATATTAAATACATTTCATACTCTCTGAATGCAGAAACATGTTAGTGCACCGTATGTTTCTTCACTACAATGTCTCCACTCCTCCAAAACCCAGACACATAAATGGGGAGCTCAATGTTTCTAATATAAGGTATTAAGAATATAAATTACATAACTACTATAAATCATCCAATACCCACACAGTAGTAGAGCTTATTGTTTGTTGGCCTTTCACGGAAAACATATTAAAGAGTCAAGAAGAAAAAATGCATATAAAGCACCCTACCATCACGACGAACGCATATCTCTGGAATGCTTTTAACTTCGCCATTAATACTATCATTATAAACTCTAGTCTCAATTTCACCCTCAACGTACACTGAAGAACTGCATTAAAGCTTCAAGCATCAATCTAGAATAATTTAATATTTACGACAAATGAAATATCCCCTTGTATGAACACTTACTTTTTAAAGAGTTGTTGAACTGCGTAAGCCCCTAGTACATCATTATGCACGGCAACGCGATGCCACTGAGCAGGTTTTGGCAAATCCTTTGATCCTACAATTCTCTGGTCATACATCCCCCCTGTCCCAACTGTAAATATGGTTACATTCTTCCCATTCCTTAATATCTTCTGTACAGGGGATTGGCCAACTTTTCCACAAATAATTGCCTGCTTGGAATCACTACCATGTTGTCAAATTATTTGTCGGGCGCAACAAGTAAATATAGCACCACTTGTCATTTTAAGCTAATGAAGAACAGCAGACACAAAAACACGTTCATTAAACCATCTTCTATTCTGAAGTCTTAAGCACTGTTCAGTGAGAATTTCCTTTTACTTAGCTTTAATATGACCATTGTCCAGAACAATTCTATTTATTCAAACGCCTAAAATTACTGGTTTTGATAATAAAACTTAAATCTATTAAAAGCTTGCACTGAAAAAACCCTACACTATCATAGCAGACAAAACATGATACAATGAATCAAGCACATCAATTTACAATAAATGTCAACATAAAATAAGGCCCAGTTTTGAATTTGGATTAGCTTATAGTTTTTGGAAGCTCTTCAATATAACTAAGTATATGGTAATGCACTTACAAAAAAGATTTTACAAAGAAGTTAAAATAAGAGGGTTTGTTAAAAAACTAAGATGTTGAAGCTAATTTCAAATTCAACGAGAAGCTATTGCTGTTAAAACTCGTAACTAATGCAATATTCTTTTAATATTTTAAAAGTGATTTTGGATAAGTTAATCTAAACTGATTCAAAGTTTATGGATTAGGTTTTCTTACAGCAGTTACAAGATAAAAGTTGAATCCTAAAGATGTCTACAAAAGTAATAAAAAAATGAAATCAAGTTAACAACAGCAAGTACCTTATGCACACCGCGAAATCCCCAACCTCTTCTAGGATCCACACCTTGCAGTTGTAGCTCAGGCCTTCCACCAAGGAAATCATCAAACTCTTCATCTAATCCTTCCTTGTTTGCCCCATTGTTATCCCGTGAAGGTTGATCATCAACGTCATTTCCATTTATCAATGTTGAGTACCATAACGTCGCAGTTCTCGGCACACCACCTGATGAATTCACCAACAAACTCAGCAAACATTTTTTCTTACGCAATGTGAAATATATAATATTTCGTAACAAGTATTTCACACATTAAAGTTATTATATGATTATTTGATATATATATATATATATATAAGTTATACAGACATGGAGAGAGAGAGAGAGAGAGAGAGACCGTGAGATGAGAGTCGGAGATGCTTGGCAAGTCTTACCGCCACAGAATACATTTCCAGCAACGACGAACTAACAATTGCAGCAAGGGTTTAACTTCAAACCGAAACGCAACAGGGAGATTGTCGTTTTTCGTTTTTCGTTTCTCGTCAATCAATCGCTTTGTGTGGGTTTAAGCAACGCAAATGGGCCCAGCCCATATAAAAGGCTTCGGCTTCACAATTACAAATCAATCCTCTTTAATTTTAGAAAATTTTCCCCTACACCCTCTTAATTATACCTATACCCCCAAATCATGAATAAAATGACATTTTTGCCCTTGTTTAAATCATAAAACTTCAAAAAAAATTACCATTTCAATTTTTTCGGAAGAGTTTTTTTTCTAAACTTCCAGAAAACTTGAAAACAAGTTTTTTGGTACACGAGATACACTCTAGAAAACTTATTTGAAGTTGTAAAATAATTTTTGAAGTTCTCCGGTATTGAACACTCTTTCGAAAAATATTTCTCGAAGTTCTCCGATACAAAACACTTTTTCAGGAAAACATTTTTGAACTTTTCCCGTACGATTTGTTCCGAGAAACTTGAGCATTTATGGTGTATTAATTATTAATTATTACAATGTTTTAATTATTTATGGTATATTTATATGCTGTATTAATTACTGGGTGTATTTACAGTATATTAATTATTTATGGGATATTATTATTTAAAAAAATATATGTACCGAAATTTTTTTTTCAGAAAGTTTTTCGAAAATACCTTCTATACCGGAAATCTTTCTTATTAAGTTTTTCAGTATTACAATTTTTTACTTTTGTACTGGAAATCTTTTTTAAAGTTTTCCGGTGACAACTTTGTATACCAAAAAATTTGAAAAAAAATTATTCGAAAATAAAGTGTGTATTGGAAATCTTGTCTGATATCGGAAAAGATGAAATGGTAAAAAAAAGAAATTGAATTAGTAAAATAATGACTTAAAGTTTAATTGGCATTTTCCAAAAAATATGGGGTATAGGTATAAAAGTGGAGGTACAAGGGAAATTTTTCTTAATTTTAAAGGAAATTTTGACAACTTCGATTCTTTATTTTAGCGGTAAAAACACATATATTTCGATAGGTTGCGGGTTTAATTTTCGTTAATCCTATAGATCCTTATGTTAATAAGTAGAGAAATTATATGTAAAAAAAATATAGGAATCCATGCTTTAACAACAGAGAGCAAAACTCAAATTATCAAAAATAATATTAATATCCAAAAATATATATATATATAGAACCCAAAATTTTGGTGGGAGTAAGGACGCCTAGGATCGAAGGTTTTTGAGTCAAAAAATAATTGAATTGATTTTCAAACTTTTGTGAGAAAGCTATATGTTTTCGTGTCGAAGAGAAAGCATTAAAACTCTTTTAAATCAAGTAATTCAATTTTAAAGTACTAAAGTAAATAATATCACATTACATATGGATACATAAATCTCTGATAGATAATACTTATATATATGTATGTTCAAAGACAGAGCCAATATGTTACTTTAGGGTGGCCAAGCCAATAAATGTGAAACAGCCAAACTTGCATTCAATAAATAGAAAAGTGCTTCTGTTCTTGTGTTCACTCACAAAAATCCAAACACACTTTTCAATTTTATTTACTCTTTCATTTTTCTCAAAGTTCTCCCATGTGATTTCCCCCAAACTCCAAAACGAACTCTTAGTTAGGAGAGTCAAAGCCCTCCCCACACTTGTGAACCTAATCTCAAACTGCTTTTAAATATCAACCCTTTTCTCACTTTTCTTTATATTTAATTGGAAAACCAAATCCTGATTTTTCTTCTAAAACAATAAGACCATCTACTTCAAATTAGGCTCCTGTGCTTTTTGTTACATTAGATAGGTAGTTTTGTAATTTTCTTTATTTATTTTGGTTACAAAATTCACATACAGCTGTAAAGTTCTAAGTTCGAACTCATGACATAATATCTTTCAACCTAACAATATCGACATTTGTCAATTAAACTAAGACTTACACATATATCCTATATAGACTGCACATTTCTATTAAATAATTTTGGTTATTTATTGCTCTTCTTTTGCAAATGAAAAACTTTTCACTATATCAGTTGAAATTACAATGACAAGTTATATTAAGCATGTTTTCTAGTTACTAATGACCCATTTGCAGTTCCTGTTAAGTTCAATTTACTAGCACTGATTTCACATATTACTTATCATAGAACTTTGTTTTCATTTTCATTTAAAAAGAAGTTATGTTATTAAAGCAACATATAAAAACTATAGAAGATATAATAAAAGCAATTGAGATTCTGTTGTCTAACACAGACACAACATATATAAGATATAAAAGCAATTGGGATGTATAGTATACTGTTGACCATAAAATAATGAGTTACTTACAAGCTGTTAGCAATCAAAGTAATAGAGTTTATCTATTACACAACAATGTTTGTTCTGTCAGTCAGTCCAACAGCTGAGCACAAGCCAAAAAATAATTTGCAACAACCTCCAATGGACCTAACCTTACTATATCAACCTCATTTCTTACACACTTATGAGAATCACCACCCAAATGTAGAAGTAGAACCAAGCATTGCTCACACTGCCTGAGAAAAATTATACTAATATTTACTATGCTACTTAAATGAAATATTACATAACTAAACTTTTGTCACTCGGACTTCACGACCTTTTTCCTTCCATGGCATCTTTCTTCTTCTGACAGTTTGTACAGAGGAATGGACCTTCCCATGGCTTAGAAACTGGAGTGATAATATGATCGGCGTTCACTGATAAACCATCACTAGAGGGTTGGTCTGCTAGGCAAACTGCACAGCGGAAAATACCAGAATTCATATTGGAAGGAACATCCTTACCTAGCCTGCATTTCAAGGAAACAAAAAATTTTAAAATCACTCACACAAATTACACGCAAATGGGAAAATGAACATTTTTGTTTCCAATCATTTGTATGTGATGAAGCAAAACAACTAACTAAACTTCATAAGGCAACACGCAAACATAAATTTCATAGTTATGGTCTCAGAGTTACCTCTCTGTAAGCATTGCAGAACCCTCTTCAAATAACTCCTCTACAACACCAATTGCAGAAAGCTTATTAGTTCCTTTGTTTGTAGAGTTTTGAGATTTCTTTCCAAAGAGAAGTGAACTTAGCATATTATGTTTCTTTCTAGGAGTTGTTGTCATTGGTGACAAAGGATAATCCGAAGGAATAATATCTACAACAAGGCAGGTTGTATCGTCCTTCAGTCCTCTTGACCTTAGAGCTTCCTGTTAAGATTACAAAAAATAAATGCATTGAGAAGACGAAATAATTGGGCTGTCATTCTGCCAAAAATAGGAACATTGCTCCAAATAGCCATCACCTTAACCACCAGCTTTGCAGCAAGTTCTGCAGATACACCCCGGCATGACTTGGCAGCCATATCAGAAGACAAAGCATCCCAAATACCATCAGAAGCTATAATAAGCCTTCCACCAGCATTTGAAAGCTGGGGAACCAATAAGAGAAGTTAGTGAGCATTGTTGAAATTTCGAACTAAACACCTTCACATAAAAAGGTCAGTAAACTAAGATTATGAGAATGAAACCAGCTTACCTTCACTTGTTTAACATGTGGTATTGGAACAATATATTCTCCCACGTCTGTGTCACCGATCGATCTAGAAAGGCACAATCCACCAGGCCAGCAGCGAAGAGGCCCCACCTAAACATATTAAAGAGCCAAAACAAGTTAGATAAGCAAGCCATTATTTGAAAGGAATAAGAAGAAGATTACACTTCATACCTCATTGCCTCCAAATACATTGAGTCTTCCTACTTCACCACCACTGGCAGTAACGCGTTCCCTCTCTTCTACATTTTCTTCCAATCTGTGATCAACTGTCAAGAGAGAAACAGCACCTCCCTGGGTATCTAATATGCATCGGGAATCCCCAACAGATGCAACTGTAACAGTCCATCCATCAATAATAACAAACGTAGCTGTCGTTCCAGAAGTTTCCCCTGCATGCGAAATTCAAAAATTAGAACAAGTGTATGTGAACAACTCCAATAAGGATACAAAGAAAACTCAGCATGTACCTTGTTGCTGAAATTCCATGTCAGTTTTCAAAAAACTAACAACTAGAGCCCGAGGCAGAGCTTGAAGCCATTCATCCCTGCTTATACCTTGCGGGATTGCACTCATGACATTGTTTAGTATGCTTTCCTTCGCAAAAATAGCAGCGGATATACCATTATGTCCATCAAAGATCTGCCAATCAAGAATTCCTTATGGATATCATAACCATTGTGGGAATAAATTGACGCTCCACTTGATCACTGAGAAGATGTAAGAGAAGAAAGAAAACACATACTTCAACTCTCATTTTTATTCACTAAACCTGAGAAAGAAACATTCCCTTCGATGTGTATAAACAAAACCAATCACCAATTGATTCTTATGATCTTATCTTAGGCAACATTCTCATTTCTTACTAATCAAATTTATCTAAGGCAACATTCTCATTTCTTACTAATTAAATATCTTTCTCCTAGCATTTAACAAAAAAGCAAAAGGATAATAATCAAGTTAATTAAATACACGTGTAAATCAAGAAGACATACGATACCTACCGCAAAGACAGAAAACAACGTTGAAGAATCCCCGGGAACCCTCTGGCAATCTGTCTTGATTAGAAAGTAATCTTCTCCTTTCTTTGCCAAGCCAGCCTGCCCGTACTTCACAAACGGCTGCTCGGTTTTTTCATTACGTAGCTCACGGCCGATCAGGGTTGCCAGCGGAACAAGTGGTTGCTTCATCCTTGATAAGTCAGTCTTAATCATCCTAATTTATAAGTCAACATTTCTGCAACACCGGCAATTCCTAATCATCCAAACAAAATTGGGAAAAAAAATCAAAATATTGATGTTAAATGTTGAATAGAATATAGAAATCCAGAAGATTCTTGGATACCACAAGTAGATCTACACATGTTAAGGAAATAGGTCCATATTATCAGCAGACAACAGCACAGACCATAAACAGACTTACCATAGAGAAAAAAAAAAATCACTATACCATTTGACACTGCTAATTCATTTTACAAAATACGATCCATTGAATTCAAACTCTCCCTATAAAATCTAGAAGTACAAAACAGATCATGAATAATGCACATTATAGTAAAACAAGGCAAAACCTGAGTTCCATAGAACCAAATACACCAAAGTTTCTTCACATTTAATTCAAGGGAGGTGAAATATCAAATAAAATGAGGAGCAGGTGAGTTCATCAGGAATCAAATTTTCCACATATAATGCAAATATCAAAATTTTACAATTAGTATCTCATAATTGAGTAACGTGTGTCCAACTATCTAGACTAGGATGCTGCAGTTTTTTCAAATTCAAATTAAAAAAAAATTATTAAAAAAATGGATTAATGTGAAACGGGAAATGGAAAAGGGGGAGAGAGGGTATGTGGAAGAAACAAGACTCACGGGTGAAAAGTGGAAATGGAAGATTGATTATGAGAAAGGTGAAGGCATTTGGGGGAAGAGAACGGAGGCAAAGATCATAAACCCTAATGGGTGTGGATTCTGTCTGTGGGGTGTTGACAGCACATACACAGAGTGAGAGAAAACAGACAGATCTTTGCTCTCTGATTCGATTGGTACACAAATGTTGTATAGACGGAGGAAACGCGGAAAAAGAACAAGAACAAAAGTTTAATTAAAAAAACAACAACAAAAATAATAATCCACCACCTCGTAATGACATTTTTGTCCTACTTTAATTCTTTTTCTGGGTTACCTTAGAAAGAAAAAAAAAATAGCAAAAAGAAATGGTTAGATTATAGGAGCTAATTGAATTTTTCCTTAAATAAAATTTTTTTAAAATGAAAACAAAATAAGGGAGGTAGAATTTTTTTACGGGAGGAGGAGAAGGATGGAAATTTTATGATATATTAATAAGATTTTGTGAGTGGTTAAATCCATTATTAATATGTTAGATGGTATTAGAGTTATTATTTAATTTGGTGGGATAATAGGAATGATATTATAGTATTGAAACCTTGTAAATATTTGAGATAGAAGTCGAATAATAACACATTAAATTTCTATTAAATATCTTACACATTCAATACCAATCACACTATTCAAAAAATATATATAACTACCATCGCCAAACTATAAAATAAGAGATAAAAAAATAAATTATATATAACACTAAAACATTTATAAATAGGACAAATTATAATAAAAGAAACTAGAATCATATATATGTATAATTATTGAACAACAATTATATATAATAGTAAATTA
>JBBPBR010000005.1:5498283-5514462 GCA_037974775.1 Cicer pinnatifidum
ATATTAATAATTTATTTATAAAATACTCGTATTTAGTTTACAACTGAAAAATATAAAGTCTTCATGTAGTCTCTTATGATACTATCAATAGTTATAAGAGTACTTATAGAAAAGTAACACATGAAAATTTAATTACTACAATTAATAATTTTTTAATACCCATAAATTTTATAAATGAATTTTATGTCAAGTGACAAATAGATAAATTAACTTATTTAAATATTTTTTTTGCAGATTTTTTTAATTTTCTTTTTAAAGTTTGTTTTATACTACTTTTATTGGTTGGATACATAAAAATATAGGTCAACACAATTTTGTCACATAGCATCCATGTGGACGGCATCACGTCATACAAGACATGAGTGTGGTGCATGCGAACATAAATTTTTCTTTGTCAAATAAGTAAAAGACAAACAATAGAAACCATAATTTGAAGAAAAAATTAGTCTAGTGTACTAATTTGATAAATTACATTTAACCTATTTATTGTTTTAGTAGCATTATGTCTTTATATATAATATTTTGTTGTTTAATATACCTGAACAATTCTTCATCCTTAGTTCAACTGATATGGTGGAACTTATCATAAAAAAAAAATATACATAAATTACGGATCTAATGATACGACTAATACAATTAAATTAACAATTTATAATGTTAATCTATTCTTAAATATGTGTTTGTTTGAACATGGACGAGAAACCGAAAAAATGAAAAAAAGAGAATTTTAAAATATTAGGTGTTTGATGGAACGAAATAAAAAAAAAATTCAATAAAGATGAATTGAAAAATTATATTTTTTACTATTCTAATATTTAAGGTTACATTAAATGATAAAATATTAAAATTTAATATTAAACTAGTTATTATCTTCTCTCGAATCTTTTGATTTTTAGAGAGAGCTAAATATAATATCAAAGGAACATATAATGCAGCTTTGAGTTGACTTTATTCAGTCTTAAAAGGTGAATAAAAAAAATTAAATATAACTTAAAAATATTAGTCTTTCCTTCTCCTCCCCTCCAACTCTCTACAAAGGCCCCAATCAAAATTTAACTTTAGGCTATAATATTTCATCTTCCTCATTCATCGTTTCAATCCTCAAAAGTTTATCTTTCTCATTTATTTTCTTATTTTTATTCATCTTTTCTAGTTGACCATAATTTAAATAATTAATGCATTACAATTTCTGCTTAAGAAATTATAATATATAAAGATAGATGTAGTTTTATTTACAATAATATATACACTATAAAAAAAAATCGATTTTCGAGTATAATTTATTATTATTATTCTTTTTTTTTTAATTTCATAATTTGTCATCTCTCTTTGTATATGTATTTTATATATTTTAAATCAATTTAATTAACTATGTGAAATCAATATAATCAATGATAAAAATTAATATCAATTTAAAATATTAAGTCTAAGAATAGAAAAATATATCTTTGTTTGAAAGCTAGATTAAAAAAGAAAAATGGATGGAATTGTAGAAACTTCGCACTTCTAAAAATACTTAAAAATAAAATCATTATTAACCTTTATCTATTATTTTTTTCGCAAAAGAAAAAAAAAATGTATCTATCTCGAATTGACGTGCTGACGTGGCCACGTGTTGGTGGTAATCCACATAACAGCTGGGAAGACAACTATGTGTTGCCCATTAACAATTCTTAATCTTTATTTTATATCATTGGATGGACCCATGCTAACATTTGCTTTTAAGTAACTCATGCTGACTTTCAATTCAATAAACCTACATTTTGGAATTTTATCAATTAAGAAGAAAAGAGAATGCTTGAGTTTTAATAATAGAATTTGGAATATATAAATTTATAATCTATCTGTCCAAGCTTGATAAACCGACTTGCTTGAGTTTTGCTGTTACATTGTTTAGAAACAAAAATAATAATTAAATGATATTAAGTTTTATAGATTAACTTGAAAATATAATTGTGCTATGACATTCAATATGCTTGGAATAAATTTTGTTTCGAAGGAATTGAAAAATCAAAGATACTTCGTAAATAGGGGTGGAAATAGGTCAGGTCAGGCCAGACTTTGAAAGGTCTGAGTCTGGCTTACAATTTATTTTTTCGACCTAAGCTTGGCCTACGACCTATCATAGGTTTTTTTTTTTCGGCCTAAGCCTGACCTTTTTAATAGTTTGGCCTGGCCTGGAAGCCTTTTTAAACGAATCCATTATTACTTCTTAAACAAATAAGGAACAACTACTAAGTGATTGACTAATTGAACAGTTACCGAATATAAAACGACTACCAAATATAAAACTGCTACTGAATATGCAACGACTATTGAATATGGAATGATTAGTAAGTGATTGCCTAATTGATAGAATTTAAAATAGAAAATAATATTATTAATATAATAATAAAAAATAATATTAATAAATAATAAATATATATAGACCGGCCTGTTAGGCCTAACAGACTTTTTTATAAGTCTGAGCTTGACTTATTTAAATAAATAGGCTTTAAAAACAGCCTGAGCCTAACCTTTTTATTAAATAGGCCAGGCCAGGCTAAGCCATAAGTAGGCCAGACCATAGGCTCCTACGGACGATCTAGCCTATTCCCATCCCTATTCGTAAAGTTTGAAAAGTCATAATAATTATAAACTAATTATGTTGAGTATTTAAGTGGTAATGAATACTAATGAGACTTCTATTTATTTGTTTGATTTCTTCCTCTTCATAATAGGTACAAAATTAAAGTTGGTGTTGTTGGTCCGAAATTTTAGGGAATTAGTGCCATTATTAGAGGTGTTATAGAGTTGTCTTAGCGGCTACTACATGAAAAATACAAATTTTATTTAATTTAGATATATGAAGCGCAATGTTTGTCTAATGTTTCGGTTTGGACTTGAAACAAGTTTTTGTAATATTGTAGTTGAATAAAATTATTTTAACGTGTTCCGAGTAATGAATAATTCTTTTGTTGATTGCCTTGATTTCCTTATTTGTTATTATTGTTATAGTAACACTAACTTTTATCTAATTATTTAGTTGTTCATGTGAAAAATCCGCAAATATTTGCATTCATTTTTGTAGTTAAATTTGCTTTATACTCGCTGCATGTTCCACTTTGTTATTGAGTTGCAAATGTTAATATATTTTGTTATTTGCAATTAAAAGAATATATCATCTACAAATCTTTTATTATCAATGCTCGTGTTGAACAAAACATAAGAGAATAATGTTTTCAATTACTACCGTATGATCTTTTCCATCATTTTTAAAATATTATTATCTTTATTCAACATATTTA
This sequence comes from Cicer pinnatifidum, assembly GCA_037974775.1. Classification (NCBI taxonomy): domain Eukaryota; kingdom Viridiplantae; phylum Streptophyta; class Magnoliopsida; order Fabales; family Fabaceae; genus Cicer; species Cicer pinnatifidum. Next base: position 5,501,571 of record JBBPBR010000005.1, read on the forward strand.
ATCAATTGCTTGAAATTCAACATGACCAAAATTAGGCATAAGGAAATCCATCGTTCAAATGTATTTGCATTGTCTGTTCTCATGTTCAGGTTTAGGCTTAGGCATGATTGCAGAAGAAATTCATACTCGATTAGGCACACGTTTATGTCACAGTTGACTCTCAATTAAAACTAGGGATGGCAATAAAATCCGCACCCGCAGGTACTCATCCGAACCCGTTTGATTTGGGCGGAGAAAATCCGCTTTAATTGAGTGCGGGTGCAGATTTTCTCCGACATTAAAATTCGGAGGCGGGTTTGGAGGTGATGATATCCACCCCGCATCCGCTCCGCAAGTAATATTATTATAATTTTTAAATTTTATATACATATATATATATATATATATATATTTAATATTTTTTAAAAAAATTAAAAAAATATAATTTTATTTTTATAGAAAATATTTTTTTAATTTTATTATTATTTAATAATTATTATTTTATTATAATAAATATAATTTTTTTAATTTATAATTATATATATATATATGAGTAGGTGGGGGTGCAGGCGGAAAAACCCGAGACCCGTTGCGGGCGGAGATGGATGTCTAAATTTTACACCCTCTATAAAACAGGGGCGAATGTTGATTTTTCCCGATTAGTCGGGTGCGGGTGTGGAAGAAGTGAAATCTGCCCCCGCCCCGTTGTCATAATTAAAACTGTTAGAATGATAACAAATGATTAAAATCAAAATCAAAATTATATCAACAAGTCGATATGTCCGAGTGGTTAAGGAGACAGACTTGAAATCTGTTGGGCTACGCCCGCGCAGGTTCGAACCCTGCTGTCGACGTTTTTTTTTTTTATGTTCAGATTCCAATCCACTTGATTAAATCAAATATAAGGGAGTGTTTGAAGTTTGATTTTTTTTGCTTATAATAAGCAACAGAGTTAGTAGATTGCATAACGAGCTTACTATTTATTTCAAGGTTTTCGTACCCAAAAAATTTAATCATAAACCAAAGCAATTTCTAAAACTATAGATCCACATACTTACACGATAACTTTTTTTTCTCTCTTTCTATTCTCACTTTTTCCATATTACTCCTTACAAAGTGAAGGTAATGCTGCAGAGAACAACCAATAAATACACGTGAAGCACAAAAACATCATTATCAAACCCTTTGTGTAACAAAAAAAAACCCTTTTGTCTTTTTATTTTCTTGTGTCCTCTAATTTGGATCTCCTACATACTACTGTTGCATGGTGCAGCGAGATATAAAGCCATTTCATTTAGAGAGAATTTTTTTTCTTTATCTAGATCCAACGGTTTTACAAGCAGCTGCACCGATCAACAACCGTAGATGATTCTTTAAAAAAAATTTATAGGTCAGTTGTTTCCTTTTCTTTTTCTTTTTTGTACAACAATCAAATCCTATAAACAGATTGATTTGGGATGGCATCTCATGATCACACCAGAAAACACATGCAACTATTTTACAACCCCTCTAATGTTGAAAAAAAAAAACAATTTAAAACCTCTCTCATTTCTCTTTACAACTAAATTATATATACACAAAAATTGTTAAGGCAGTGGCGCAATAAAATAGGATCTTTGTCCCTTGGAGCAGCTTTTTCATTTGGAATTTCCACTTCTTCTTTTAGCATCAATTGATCCTGAATGCTTTCTTGATTGACTAACTAAGTTAGGTTGTTTCCTCGTTGACGATGGGAGGATACTCCTAATTTACATTCAAAAAGTTATAGGACATGAAATAAAGTAAGTTAGTAGTTGATAATGATATGATCCTTGAAAAGGACTTAAGCAACATGAAATGCAGCAATACCTGGTTTCTAAGTTCTTTGCTTGTTTATGATGAGTTGATTTATTTGGTCTAGACGCTAATACATTGGAAATGGCGGTTGTTTTCGGTAAATGGGATTGCCAATTCATGTCTGGTTCTGAACATTCACTAGTTGTTAACTCAAGCTCATCAGAGTCATTTGTGAATGTGGTGGCCACCTCCACACTTGTTTTTGAAGGGTCGAAAAGATATGTAGGACTTAACAATGGAGAATACGACTGTTTGCTTTCTACTTCTGACTGTCCCGTGACGCTATCATCAGTTGTTAGGTTCTCATCCCTATTCATGCTTCTACTATTCCATTTCCCAGAAAGTGATTCGTTATCATCATCGTTTCCGTTTACCCCAGCACGAGGATGTGGCCATGTAGGTAAACTCGTATATATCTCTTCGGGATCAAGGCTTCGCCTTTTCAGCTTGGGTGCAGCCTTTTTAGGACCCTACAAAAACCAAATCTGCTTTATGAATATATGTGTTACCATTGACAAATAAGCTGATGGATTTTGAAAACCATATGAGCCTCTTTCTTTGGTATGTGATACTTCTGAGATGTTGTCTAGTATTAGTAGTAGTGATTTTCAAATCCATGTGAACAAAATATTAGGGACAAGGTTTTTGAAATAAAAGAAAGGCATATTTGCTCTAAAAAGTAAGCTATACCAAATATTCATTATTCACTAAAATAATTTTTTGGACTCATGGCTAATCATGTTACCTCAATGCTACTAGAATCATCTCTTGGTAGCTTACGACTTCCAGAAGTCCAGTTAGCTGGTACAATGGACGACGATTGAGATTTCGACCTCGGCGAGTCAGTGATGCTATTTGCAGGCTGTTTAAAGTGTTCCAACTCTCCATCCTTCATCCTCGCTAAGGTTGCCTTTAGACTAGCAATCTAGCAAAGAAGACGGTCGAAACACTCAACGATGAAAATGCACGGTTTGCAGATATAGGCACTCATGGTTAACTAATTTTACAAAAATAAGGTAAGAAGTGAGAACCTGTTCCTTCAACTCTTTGACTTCACCGCTATCTTTATTAACTCGTGCAGCACCAAGTTCGATAGTGGAGACCCTTTCAGCAAACTTCAGTGTACTAATTGATTCTCCAAGAGCTTCAGGCTCCGGGCTAATATGAACAAACATGAGTGTCTTAGCTTGGCCTCCTGATAAGTATATGCAAATACATATAGACATAAATCAGCAGCTACATAATAGCTAAAATAGGAAACAATATCAAGAGCAAGGATTGAACATACCAAGAGAGTCCTGAAGCAACTGAGTAAGTTTACTGTTTCTATAGGGAACATGCGATTGCTTTTGGGCCAGGGAAGCAATTACATCTCCTAAAGCAGAAAGCGACTTGTTAATATGTTGAGCCTCCTTTAGCCTATCTCCTATAACCTCAGATTTATCAACCCTCTCACTTCCTGCCAAATCAACTAGGTGGATACATCCACGAAGACTATTTCCTGAAGTAAGCTCTCTTCCTTGAACATGAACTGTCAAGCAGCTGCACGCATCACAAGCTAGTACCGATTAATAAATATTATGGCAAATATACATGATCAACAAGAAACCGAAGTATGTCATTGTCAATCCCAATGGGATACTAGTTTTGCTATTGAAGGATATAACAATTGAAAAAGTACAACTTTCAAAATTTGAGTTTAATGACTATGCACATATGCTCAATTGCATTTCACCAAACATCACAAAAAATATCAATATGTGCATAGTCATTAAAATATTAAAATTTTGAAGAGTTAACCAAGCCTATTTTAATTTTAATTTTTTGGTACAACTAGAAAAACCTCATTGATTAGCTTGATTGTATTGTTAGAAAACAAAACAGTGCTGTAAATTGAAGAATCTAAGAGACCAACTTGAAATGTACACGCACCTATGAGAACGACTACTTCGATCATTCATGGCAGTAGCACTAACTGCCCGATTCTTTTGTCCCAAGTTCATCAAATTTAAGACATCAGCAGTGGATGAAACGGGAACAAGGTTTGCGTCTGGCACGTTAATACCATTATTATGGGAACTGTTGCGAATTTCTAACGTATGCAAGTGTTAATGAATCACAAACAGGAGCAACAGAATCGTTAACACAATGGTATAAAGAAAACAACAATTTGTTTGTATATAAATTAGAAAAGGATATCTTTTGTTAGAAGTCTCTGTCATTAGTAGGTCTCTAACTTGCTCATTGTATATCTCAAGCATCTGCACAGAGATATCATAGTGAATGGTCTCTTTCCTTTGTTCTGAGAGATAGAAAAGATCCCTCAGTGCACGGTAGTTGACCCCGACGGTTTCCTCGGTAAGATTGTTTGGTCCAGACTACATCAACACATAGATGTACTAAAGCAGTTATAACAATTCTTACAATTTAGAGAGTGAAAACGAAGAGGGGACATAATTATTATCTGATTTTCTTAGTCTTACCATAGTGTGTGTTTTTCCCGATCCCGTCTGGCCATAGGCAAATATACAAACATTGAAGCCATCCAAAACTGAACGAATCAGAGGTTGGGTATCTGAGAAAACCTCCCCTGCATGTAAACATAAAGAGCATCACCCATAAAGCAAACACAAGGAGTAACAGAGTCAAACACTTTAATTTAGAAATAACACAAAGTAACATATGAAATAAAATGACCAACAATTTACAATTTCAGAAACTTCAATTTCTTTATAGTATGTAGATAACAGAAAAACCAACCTTGAGTTGCAGAAGGACCAAACACTTTGTTAAAAGTAAATGTCTTCTTCACTTCTTTCCCATTCTTAGAAGCCATCATGAGTGAAATACTATCTTCCTCTACATTCCGAATAATGCCGGGATTGTTTGGTTGCCCTACTAAGGGGCGAACTCTACAGTACACCCTAATATTTCCTACCCAACATATAAAGAAGTTTGACTATTTAGTCTCATTTAGTAAAACTAGGGAGGAAATTTATAATCAAAATATTATAGCCAATTGTGTTTTACCTTTCAAGTCTTGCATCTGATTGTATAACTTGCGGTTTTCTTCTAGAACTTTCTGATATCCTGAAGCAGAAGAAGCTAGGCTACGCAGATGCTTACCTAGATTGATGAAATCCTCCCTGTATTTCTTATGTAGACAGTGCATTCCTTCTTTTGTTTGATGAACAATCACTTTCAATTCCTGAAGATAATCAATATCAAATTTGTTACTTTATTTTTTACACTCCTGAATTAATCTAGCTTTAGTTAAGTCCTTATAATATACACAATCATATCATCCCACACTCATGCAGTGTGCAACCTAAGTCACCTGGATGTTTTCACTTTGCCTTTGAATTATGTTTTGCTGCTTCAAAATCCGGCTTCTTGATTCCTCGTCGCCATTGTACTTCACATCATGATTTTGCTTTTGTTTGATATCTACATCTTCATTTTCTTCCATCTTAAATTAATAATTGATCAGACCAAATTAAAAATTATGTCAAATTGTTGCATCATAAAGCAATTAATGAACAGATTGGCTTGCAGAAATTGTGAAGCAAGTAGTTTGAAAAATCTCTATTGAAATCTAAATTTTTACCTCTTCGTCGTCACTAATAGCTTCTAAATTTGAATTCCCTGCTTTAGATGATGCCTTATCTTCTCGAGGTGTTTTAGGCTGCCATCATAAAAATTGTCATGAAATTCAGCAAGACTTATAAATCAAAATTTAGGTGTTTTTTTGTATGTGCATGCATGCCTGCACAACACGCAATAGAAAATTTTATTTTGAACAGTTTCATTTCACTGATATGAGGTTGATACACACCGTTTCTTGCTGTACTATGATCACGCGACTTTCAAACTCCTCCATGACTTTGCTAAGCAGAGATTCCACTATCTGACAAAAAGACATTAGCTATTAAGTGAAGAGGAAAACAAAAAAATCTCATCCAAGAAGTCCTATGCAACACAGAGTGAATTATCTATTAGAGCTAAGGATAAGCAATAACACTTACAATGGGAATTTCTTCTTGCTTCTTATCATGCAAAATTTCTCGAACTAGTGAATACAAGGAAGGAATAGAACCCTACAGATACCAATCCAAAAAGTTATTCAGATAGATATATATGGTATACTCATTCAAAAGTAATGTTTTAAATGTTGATCGGAACATTGAAATGGCGAGATCACTAGGTCACGATTCAACTGTTAACCGTATTAAACTGCTTAATCAATCGAACTATTCAAATAACCAAACTGTAGACAGTGTCGTTCAGGGTACAATTAGTTGAACAGCTCAATTCGGTTCAATTTTTAAAACACTACTAACAACATCTAGACAAAACCAAAAATGATCACAAACTAATTACCCCTTCACTGCGATCACGCAGTACAGCATCATTGCTTGAGGATTGATCACTCTGCAAACTATCTTTGTCGCCTAAAGACACAGCTCTGGCCAAAGATCTCATGAAGGGTCCTGAGTTTTTTCTCATAATTGGTTTCACAAAGGTAGGTGGTTTTGGATTCCCACCATATTTCCACAATCCATTTTTGCCTCCCAGTTTCCATTCACTATATGATTTAAGTGCTAAAACACAATTCACTATCCTTGAAGATTTCCCTCCCTGAAAAAATAAATAAATTTTTTTAAATTTTTTTAAAGCACAATAAAACTACATTACAATAATGATATTAAGTTGGACTAAACATTCAATTTAATCCTTAAACTATCTAGTCTTTGGATTATAGAAATACATTAAATAGTCTGTAAATTATTTTCAATCTATTAAGGTACGTCCCGAACTATCATTCTCTTTCATATTTCAGAACTAACATAGAGACTAACTAGATAAATTGAAAATAGTTTAAAAACTATTTATTATTTTTCTATAGTTCAGATACTAAATACCATAAAGTCATAGATAAATGACCAAATTAAAGGTTTACTCTAATAAGTTGTGCATTGATTTCAAAGTACCAATTAGCAAAGAACTTACCTGTTCCAAATCAGAAGCTTCAAATGTTGGAAGGCCCATCTCCTCCACAGTTACAAGAAAATTTCTTACATTTTCAAAGTATTGATAAACAGATAGAGCTGCTCCATCAGGAATATTATCAATGTCACTGGGGGCTTCAACTACCTTAGGAACAGCACCGGGTTGAATTTTGTTGAGAGCATTGCAAAGGATAATTCCACTACGCAATGCAATCCTAAAATCTTCTTCAGAAGGTTCAGCTAACATGTCTTTTCCTCCAACATTTCCAACTGTGTTTCGCAGCCACCTAGCTGCTTCATTCCTTCTTGATGCTACAACAATAAACAAATTTTTATCACTTTTGAATTAACAATGCAAACATGTTTCTTAAAATCTAAAGAAAATGAAAAAAAATAAAAAAATAAAATTGAAGAAAGAAAAAGAAGAAGAATGGAGAAATGAGATATTTACAAGCTTCTTCGGCCTTTCTTGACGCTAAATCGATGTCGCTTAATCGGCTTCCGTGTTTTTGAAGAACATCTTCAACAACAGATACAATTGAGAATGGCAAAGCTGGCTCTGTCGCCATTACTTGGCCTCAAACCAATACCAAATTCAAAAATAATGAACTAAACCGTTTTTTGACCAATAAATTAATTCAAATCCAATGTTAACCATGAGAAAATAACTACAAGCCTTTTGATAAAAAGATTCAGTCAATAAATCTTTCGTTTCTTCACGTAATTCTTAGCAAGAATGAGAAAAATAATGAACATGCATTAATTGTTGAGATTCTGGGAGAGGCTTGTGTATGAAGCGTTGAGAAAGGCAAGAAATTGAAGAAAGTGAAGAGAAAGATAATGGATGTTGAAAATATTTTCTCTCACTTTCTTTCTTTCTCTCTCTCTCTTTCTCTCGGTTGTTTGTTTTTTGTCCCTCCCTCTAGTTTTGTTGTTTCTAATATTGACGTGAAAAAGCTGCACCGAACCTGCTTCCGAGCCTCTCGCCCACTCACTTCCCGGTTTACATTTAAAAGGGTGGTGGGAAAACAACACTTCATAGTTTAAATTGTAAATATGATATATTAAAATTAAAATCTATAACTACTTTTTTGTATACCATAAGGAGGATACTATAATTATTTTGTTATTCAATCTCTGTATATATCATATCAATCATTTAGTTTTACTTCATTAGTACAGTAAAGTCTGAAAATGAATGGGAATAGAATCAACCCAACTTATATTTTATAAAAATACATTTGACTTGTTAAGAAAATTTAACAATTGAATTAGATTTATCATTTATTATATATTTTTATAAATTTAATATATTATTTTTGAAAGTGTCATATTTACCGTTAGCATACTTAAAGAGATATTTTCTATTAACATCATTTTGTAAAATTTGATTTTGATTTATTCATAACTTTTGAGTTTTAAATATGTCAAAGATTTATACAAACAATATTATTGAAAAAGTTTGTAGGTGTACAACTTAACATAATATATAAAGTCAAATACATATATCAATAATATAAAATAAAATGTTTTTTATATTTGTCAAAATAGATTAATCTATTAGAATTTAAAGTCAGTGATACAAAGATTAACTTGTTAATTTAATAGACTTGAAAAAAAATTGAATTTGAGTCTGTCGTAATTTTTTATTTAATAGACTTTAAAAAAAATTGAACTTGAGTGGTAAACTGTACAATAAACCTCTACCATAACAATTTGATTTGTTATCACCCCTATCCACAATAATTAGATATTTAATAATGTATAATGACATTGTAGTCAGTATTCAATGACCTGATCTTATTTATTTTATTAATATTAATAGCATGAAATAATAAATTTCTAATCCGTATGTCCAATTTGTTGTACCATATCCGAGATAAATATATTGTAGTGGCCGGTTAATATATAAGGTCACTTGAGTCTTGAGTTTACTCTGTGCAGTAGGCATTGGTTTGTAGGTGAATGTTTTGCCTCAGATTTGGATGCATGACATATCATGATTTCCAATCAAATGTTCCAAAATACAGAAGCTATTCCTTGATTCCTTCTATGCCACAAACTCTCTTACCTAGTCACACAGAAAATGTCGTAAACTTTTACTCATTTTAACTTTTAATAAATTTTTTACCGTTATCAATATAAAATACAACAATACTTTGTATATTATACAAAGTAATTATTGAATAATAAAATAAAAATAATAATTAAAGTTAAATTGAAAATTAATAACAACATTCAATTTTATTCAATTTTCTTTTACCAAGTGATATGTATAGTTAGACGTATTGAGTAAATTTTAGTTAGACGAATTGAGTAAATTTTTCTGACCATACCGGGCATAATTTTTTCAGCATGAAATTTTCATCGAGATTTTTGTTACCCACTGTACATGCGATACTGCGAAGTTGAGATACGAGTCATTTTCCCCATGACAACGAGAAATAACAAAAAAAGAAAAAAAAACTCAAAGTATAAGACAAAAATAAGTTGTAGCTGGAAAGGAACTTTATCTATTTCTTTAAGCTTTATAATATATGAAATTAAGGATAGATGAAATTCTTGAGCTAAAAACAACAGTTCACATTACAACATAGATTACATTAATTTTCTACTCTTTATTATTCCACTCGGATCACATACATAGACAACTTCAATAAACAAACCATAGATTGCAGATGGCATGTCTGTGAATTATCCCGCCACTGAAGCAGACCATCTTGATGAATTTCTTTTTCATAAATCGTCATCAAATATGGTGGACATCAACAGCCCTTGAACAAACTCAGATCTTCTCGCCTTCTCCTCCTTATCCTTAACTGACAAGGTTGGTGTCTCCACGTTGCTGAACAGAGAAAATAGACTTGTTAGAAACCAGGAGATACCGGGAGGCAATAGAACCCATGCCATTGTTTAATATTGTTCGAAAATTATGCCCTTGGCAAGGCACAAGACATTGTTTGCATTACAGCCCTAAATTGATCGGTCAGGTGAAAGGTTACAAACACATACACATTAATGACAAAATAATCAGGAAAAAATAAAAAATTTATGCAAAGCAAATAAAATGTTCAACTGAATACAGCTGGAAGCTATAAATAACTTCGAACAAATTAATCGAATATGTTATTCAAACACAAAACTTGACACAAAATAGAACACAAATACAATACTTCGACATTTTATGAAAAACAAAACATGACCCCTACTATATTTTACACGAAATTGTATTAGTGTCTCATTTTATGTAAAATTTTGTGTTCTAATAACATTACTCAAATTAATCATGCCTCTTAAAATCACACAGTTGGTACTAATAGTGGGAGAAACAAGCCTCTTAAAATCTGCTTAGTTTGAGAAAATGTTTTCTATCTTCACCTTTAATTGCAGAACTGTCAAATGTTCTGACCTTTTTTTAACATTTGTACCAGAAACAGTAAAAATAAAGCTTTTCAAGACTCTACTGTGCGTGCGAAAGTGAATACAATTTTGTACAAAAATATTACAATATTTGAATAAAAACATTTCATATAAGTATTAAAGTATATAGTATTCTTTCATTAAAAACAATAGATGGGCACAGTATCACGTATCAACTCATTCAGGAATACTTGTGCGATATTTAGCAGAATTCAGACGAGAGGAAATGGCATTTAACAAAAATTGAAAAGAAATACCTTCTTGCTACAATCTCATCTGTCAATTTCTTGGATGATCTTGTCTCAGTATGTCTGTGAGGCTGAGGACTAACAGATTCATTACCTACAGGCGATATAAATGATGACAGCAGCGGATCGGGTGCTGCATTAGACGAAGACACTGTACATGAAGACCCGCCAAAAAGGGATTGCAAATTTCCTTCTCTCAGCTCCTTCCTCAATAAAGAAAGTGTTGAATAAGATCCACCTTTCCGAGTTTTCCTCTTGCGCTGCATGTATTCCCTTGTTAAGGAACTCAACCGAATAACAGAGTAGAGTTTCAACATACAATATTTTGTCTTAATTTTGATTGACTTTAAAATAAGTAAACTTTATGGCAACATATTCTATAATGTAACAAAACTTAACTTACTAACTGCCCAAAAATCCTGCAACTTTTATGTTAAAAATCACTTATGAATTGGCAGAAATGAATAAAACTTAGAGAGAAAAAAAGGATATCTTGAATATACTTCCATGTTGTAAGGTTATGTGCGCAACCATATCAACCCCCACCCTCAATGCACAAACTGGACATACCTGCACACAGAAATGTTGTAATCTAAATAAAACTACTGATTTCTCTAGCTAGGAAAAAACAAACACTTTTTTTCCAATGTAAACATCGTAATATAATATTGATATTGATTTCACCTATAAAAAATAAAGAGGGAAATATATGTAGGAATGAAGAAAATCTTTAAGACTCTGCACTACTTAAGTGAAAACCTTGTAAGGTGCTCGAAAAAACAACAGAAGGCATATGAAAGTAGCCATACCCCATTTTTTGCCTCCATTGGGTGCTCTTCGTCAATGTGGCAGCACAATCCAACAATATCAAAATACTCGGAACAAAATGGGCACAGAAACTCTTCCCTTATATCTTCCTCCCCGTCATTTTCATCAAAACCCATAAACATATCTACATTTGCACAAATTAACATCAATAAGCACGAGAAGAGATATCATATCAATAGTAAATACTTGTACATAAACAAACACAAGAAGAAATTAAGCAAGTGGTAGAAAATCTAATGATTCAGAAAAAAACTCCTCTCTTCATTAAATTCATACAATTTAAAATTACACTGATAGATCTCAGTCTCAAGTATATCTAACCAATATCTTTACATCACAAATCCCAAAAATGTAATTTCTATTTTAATTATCCCGTAAAGAAAACGAAACAATAAATATCATATAAATTTTCATCTCTCTTCCCAGCAACAACAATCTAAACACATCAAATAAACTTGAAAAGTAATAATTATAAGCTGAACAGCTTTCAAGCACAATCAACCACCGTGTTATGTTCTGAAGAACGAAATAATTTTTCACGTGATGTCTTCAATTTTAATTAATTAATAATTAATTCGTCGTATATACATCATAATATCTACAATCCGAAATCACCCTAACTTCCTCGCACGTTGTAACTGAGCTAATGCCTACGAAACTAAACAATTGTAGAAAATTGAATTAAGGAGGAGAGAAATTGGGGAAACGTAAAAGAAGGAGAGAAGAAGAACCTGATCGAGATTGAAGAGCGGATTGATAGCGTCTGGAGGCAGAAGAGAGACGAGCAGTCCAAGAGGAATCAGAGTCCATGGTTTGTGTTGTGTAATTGTGATCTAAGAGGATTAGGGTTTTGGTTTTAGGTTGAGGAAGAAGTGAGCGAGTGAGAGAAGAGAGAGAAGCAACGAGGAAACAAAGAAGGCGATCACGAATTTCACCCGAACAACAAAGGGTAAAAGAGTAACCATATCATTTTTCTTCCTCCATTCAGTTATATTTTCCCATTTTCCTTTTTAACATTTTTTCTTTTTTTATGTATTGATTTTAATAATTTCCCATTTTTCCAGGACTTCACACGTCACCGGAAAGAAACGTCCAAAAGTTCAAGCTGGAAAGTCGAGTAGGTATAGCTCACAAATAAATGAGGAGTGTATCGGTCAATTTCCGTGCAATATAAATAAGTGGTCTCAAAATATAAATAAACTTTCACAATGTTTACTCTACTATAATTATTATAATACCTACCTTTTTAATTTAAGTAGGAATTAATTTTTAATAATTTATTTTATTTTTACAGAATAAATTTTTGGATATCATTTTTTTATTTTTTTATTTAGAACTCTTTGATATATTTTATATTAAAATATTTTTTAATAATTCGCATCTCTATTTTGCAATTACTTTAACAATATTTATTTTTATTTTTATTAATATAATTTAATTTTTTATTATTACTTTTTATTAAATATTTAGTTATTAATAAAATAAAATTATTAATTTATTTATAAAATAAATGGAATTGTTAAAATAATATAACATTTATTTATGACCTTTTACAAGAAAAAATATAAAATA
>JBBPBR010000005.1:5514717-5544534 GCA_037974775.1 Cicer pinnatifidum
ACAAACTGATTTTTTTTCTCTATATATTAGTTGATAAGAAAACTTATTTTCACAATTGGTATATTTAAAAACAAACCTTTGATTTACATTTATTCTTAAAATTGAATTAATTACAAACATGTATTTACTTTTTTCCAAAAAATAAAATAATATATTAAAGAAAAATAAAATACATCTACTGAAAACACAGGAAAGTTTCACAATAAAAAAATATTATTATTTTTATATTGATAATTAATCTAAAAAATATTAATCAACAATCATTTGTTGCTGATAAATAATGAACAGTTGTTAACTGTTCAACAATAATTATTTTAAATCATTTTAAAGTTTAAGCCAAGAGCTTGTATATTTCTCAAATCTCTCGCCACTAGACCAATTATCAATATAAGTGTGTGTGCTTATTGGAATCTCAATTTTAGGGTGTTAAAATTATTATAAAAAAAAAGGGTGTTAAAATTTGAATAAGTAGTAAATCTCAGAAAGAACATGGTTAAAAGTAAACAAAAACTGTGCTTCCATTAAAAGCAAACAAACGGTTGTACAGAGAACGTCACGTGACTATCTGTTTTATCGTCAACTTAGATCACGTGAGGGTGCGATCTGACTGTGTCCAAAAATTCTCTCGTCTTTCTTTCTCTCTTTCATTCCGGTTGGTTAAACTGTAACGAAACGACGTAGCACTCCATTCGATTTGTGTGTTTGTTTCAGATCCTCGGAATCTGAATGGCGTCAAGGAATCGCACTTTGCTTTTCCGTAAGTATAGAGATGCATTGAAGAGTGTTCGTGCTCCGTCAACCTCTTCGCCACCGTCCACCTCTTCCGCCGGTGGTCCCGTAATCGAACTGGTCAGCACATCGCTTCTCAATCCCAATCGCTCTTACGCTCCGCTTAGTACCGAAGATCCCGGTAATTCAAGGTAAACTTTTACAGATCTTATAGTTCTATTGATGTCATTGTGGATCAATTCTCCAAATGACTATACACGTGGTCTTTTAATTTAGATCCATAGTTTATTTCTGAATTTTATTTATTTATTTTCGACGATTCACAAATACGAAGTTTGTGAACTATATATATTTAAGAGTGATCACATTTACTTTTGAAGTTTGTGAATTGAAACATGAAGCCACCGTGGAAGGAGATTTAACTTAGAATATTAGTGAAGCATAGATGGAATACGTCTAATTGGTAATGTGTCTATTACTAGTTGATTTTGATTTATGTAGCATCGACAATTCAAATGAATGGTGTTCCAATGTTGCGGCGTCGGACAGAGACACATGTTACATTCAATCACTTTCATTTTTTCTTAAATTATTAGAAGTGTCTACCTGTTGGCGCCGTGTGTGACACTACCATCGAATACTATCATTCGTAACCATTAGATTGATCCATCTTTTGCAATTGTATGTAACTAAGTACCCTCTCCATCAAAAGAAAAACTGCGCCTGAACAAAATGAGAGGTATGCAACCATCCAGGAGGAGCTGAGTGTGAGTTGCATCTGTGTTGGCATTTCATAGTGTGCAGCTTCTGCAATTGGCTTTTGTTTCCATACCTTGAACCCCTATCCTCTCTCCGACCTCGCATTCTGCAACCTCCACTTCGAGCTTCTGTCAAATTATGAAATCAAATACAGATTCATCCAAAAAGAATAAATTAGAAAAATGCAGTTAGAGAAGACATAAAATAAGAGAGAGTCTGAGAGAGGGAAAGATAGAGAAACAGCAAGAGATTGAAGAGAAGGAAGGAGGACTCCCCTTGGCACGCTTTCGAATGCCTCTGTCTTCTGCACTGCCGCTTGCAAATATTTAATCCTATTGAGAGTTTAATCACCTCATCTTGATCTTTATACATCAATACATTTCAAATTGCATCACAAGAGTCAAGCTATTGCCCTAGTTCAGCAATTCTGACAAGATCTTCTTGGGAAAGTCTTTCCTTCAGATTCTCCAACTCTCTAGCAGCACTTCCGATGTATAGATTTTGAGTGATTGAAGGGGTGACTGAGCTTAAGCTCCAAGTACTGACACAATTATAACACCTTTCCCAGCATCAAAGCATGGTTCAAATCAATTGAAATTTGAATGCTATAATCTAGAAATCAATGCTTATTCTTCAAAACCATATATCTCTTCATCAATCGATATCAAGAGTACAACTAGTTTTTCAGTAGGATGAAGGACTAGTTGGAACATGTGTTGGGTCCATTGCGATTAAAGATGTGGCATTTGTTTTCCAGCTCCACACAATTGTTCGTTGGCGTGTTTTGGAAGCAGATAGCAGAGTTGTGTAGCAGTGCCCACCAAAAGGGAGCTCTGATACCCTAAGAGTGCAGAAGGAATAGAAGAATGATTCAACTAACAAATTGAATGAGTGAATTACATAGACCACCTACTCTATACAGATCCAACTAACAGTGATATGTAACAGACTCTTAACACTGAGTGGAATCACAATCATCCACTAATAGGCGGAGTTCATGGTTATTTATCAGTGAAGATGTTTTTTTTTTATGGAATTAGAATTACCTTAAAAAGATATTTTTTTGCTTTCTAAAATTGGATGCTTGTTTATAAAATTATAGTACACATTTCAATCATTTGTCTTTTGATTTTCACATGCATGCATGTTACAGGTTATATGAGACTTGATAATTGTAGGACATTAATTGTTTTTGTGGATGCAGTAAGGGTCCAAATGCAATTACTGTGGGGCTACCTCCAGCGTGGGTGGATGTATCTGAAGAAATATCAGCAAATGTGCAACGTGCACGCAAAAAAATGGCAGAGTTGTCCAAGGCTCATGCGAAGGCTTTAATGCCATCGTTTGGAGATGGTAAGGATGACCAACATGCTATTGAGTCTCTAACACATGAGGTAACTGACTTGATAAAGAGATCAGAGAAGAGGCTGCGGAGACTTGCTGCTTCAGGGCCCTCTGAGGATTCCAATGTCAGGAAAAATGTGCAGGTAGTTATCACTACAGAACTTTCACATAATACTCATAATAGGAGATGCATTTTTGTTTTTGGCCCATGAATGTATGTAACTTATTCAAGTTAAAATCTTTGTGGGCTCATCGTCACAAACTAAATAAGAGACTCTTCCATTGCATCACTGGTATAGTGTATCGTTTTTATTCTCTAGATAGTCTTTATTAGAGAAAAGAGAGAAATTATAGTGTGTGGGGGAGGTGGGTAAGGTTTAAGGTGGGTGATTATACTCCAAATCAGAAAATAAAACATTAAAAAGATCCTGCAACATGGAATCTTCATTTAAATACATGTGAGGTATGAGCGTACCTTAAATTCATGGCCATTGGGCTTATGTAAGTCCTTGAGGATGTGCAGGGCGAATCTATAGAAATAATTCCATCTCAAAACACACCCAAGGGCATGCAAACACCCTTAAAGATGCATGCACTTTGCTTCATCTAAATAATCACGTCATAAAGTTTTGGCTACCTTATCTTCATCGTTCCTTTGAAAATAACATGAGGAAACCGCTCAAATGTGGAAGGACAGACCCATATATTCTCTAATAACACTATTAAACAATTTGTTCCAAAGGACTCCACATAAAACACATATCTGCAGAAACAAATGTAGTATATCCTATTTTTAGTGCTGCTCAGTGAACTATACCATTACCAAGTTTAGTTGACATTGTTCTAGCCTTCAAGTGTGCTACATTTTAGAATTTAAAGGTCTTGTAAAGAGCACTTGGCAGAGAGAGGATTAGGAAATGGCACATATTATATAACTATTTACTGATGTTCTGTCTCACTCTGTATTCTCTTCAGTCTTCACCCCTGCCCTTGTTCCCGTGACTTATAGGATATATACATCTATTCAAGTCGCCCATGAGTTTTTGCGCTTCATTAAATTATTTCAAATATCTTTCTCTGAGTTGCATGGTTGGGGCAAGCATACATGATACACTAGTCATGATCGTTTGTTGATTGCTTTATATTAGAAAATCTTGAGCTCAAATAAAAATGGTTCTAACTTGCTAAACATACAAGCATCTATCTTCCTTTTCCCACACCTTTTAATTGATGGATGGTGAAATGATCTCCAAAATGCCTTGATTTCCGGAATTTATAATGGTATTAGTTGTAGCTTATTGAACATTTTTTATTTTGTCTGGACTGTGTGCAGCGTTCTCTTGCCACTGACCTTCAGAACCTATCTGTAGAGCTTCGCAAGAAACAGTCAACTTATTTGAAGCGCCTCAGACAGCAAAAAGAGGTGAGGAAAAAGCTTTTTTTGTGCTACACTAGTTTTCATTGATTAAGAATGAATATGAATATTTGCAATTTTTTTCAGGGATTTATTACAGGCACAGTTTTCAACAAAAATAATTAAAAACTGTTCTAAGTTTTCAAATCAATTTGCTTCACTTTTGCTCTTCAAATTCTACCTTCCATTCTAATTTAGAGTACTGTAGAAAGCTGATTCTCTCACAACTCATCACTCTTTTTTTCTTTTTCCTGTTATGGGAAAGAGATCTCTTGAGTCTTGATGTTCCCTATCATCAGCTACCAGTGAACAAGCGGTGAAGTATACTTGGTGTTTTGTTTTGAAGGAATATTATACTGACAGAAATTGTACTTCTTACGTTACTCTGTATCTTTCCTGCAGACTATCCTGATTTTTCATGTTGTTCGTTCCACTAAGTATAAGGATTTTGTTTTAAATCATTAATTTTCATATTATGATGATGCAGGGTCAAGATGGGGTTGATCTAGAGATCAACATGAATGGAAGTAAATCTAGATTTGAAGATGATGACTTGGATAATATGGTATTTCTATTTCCTTTTCAGTTTTTTGTTGTTTACCTTTGTGTTTTTGGAGAAAGGGAAGGTGGGCTAATATGTTTATATCCTTACCCTGTATTCGGCGTAGTCAGTTGTATTATACATGTTAAATGTTGATCACCGATACTACCAAATTGTTTATATCTAGATATTTAACGAGCATCAGATGGCCAAGCTAAAAAAAAGTGAAGCTTTCACAGTTGAAAGAGAAAAAGAGATCCAACAGGTAAGCAAAAGTTGCATATGCACTGTCATTAATGACTCATTTTGACGTTATGCTGTATTCACAATGGATTCACAAAGTTTTTGTTTTTTGCTTTTATAGGTTGTGGAATCCGTTAACGAGCTTGCTCAGATTATGAAGGATTTATCAGTACTAGTCATAGACCAGGTCAGCTGATCCTCTCCCTTTGAGGAGATAACAACTTTCTTAATTCCACACCCTTATGAAAATTGACATCCTCTATACACAGGGAACCATTGTTGATAGAATAGACTACAACATTCAAAATGTAGCAACCACAGTTGAGGATGGCCTTAAACAACTACAGAAGGTCCTTCTTCTCTTCATAGTCTACTATTTTGGTTAGATTTAGTTTCCAAGTTTCCCTCTTGCGCTCTCTAACATTCTCTTTATGTCTGTAGCTCTATGGTAATTATTTGGTTTATGGAATATGCAGGCAGAGAGATCTCAGAAAAAGGGGGGCATGGTAATGTGTGCTTCGGTGCTTCTTATCATGTGCTTTGTTATGTTGGTTTTCTTAGTCATTAAGGAAATTATTTGGTGATCCGTGGCGATATTTCATATCATATTCTTTATAATATTGGTCACCTCTGATTAGTGGTGGCCTTTCCATTCACATACCGTCTCTTGCCTGCTCTGACATAGTACAGCAGCAGCCTGTCTTAGAGAAGACCATGGAGTTTTGGAGTAGCCGCAGCCACTACACATGGCTTGGCTACAGTGGCTGAAGAGACTATTAATTCTCGTACAATATTTTTTGTTTTGCCACAGAGGAGGTAGCGCGGAGTAGGTGTGTTAGAAGAAAAAGAGCTTTTCTAGGTTGGTGTGATTACAGTAGGAAATGATACATAAAGCTAGAAAATGTAAAGACGACAGTTGTATGAACCTCTACTTAAACATTCTTTGCGGAACTTGGTTGTGAAGTCCTTTTCATGCTATTTTTTGCTACATTTATATATTTTTTCCCCTCGTGCAATTGCACTTAGGGGGGGGATTAGAATTCTGTTTGCATAAAAATATTCATGCAATAAAAATGGAGGTTATGGGGGAACGTTATCGTTATCATCATCATCAGTTACATGTCTGTTTGTATCAAAGTGAGTCAAGTGACGACAGACTTTCAAATAACTTCACAGGCAATAAAGTGATTTTTGTTAGCTCAGCCATAAAATAGCCGACTAATAAAAGAAACAAAGTAAATAAAGTTCATTTAAATATCGGAAAAACTGCATACAGGTTTAAATCTGTATTATCCTTCTTCTCAACACTTAAGTATATTGAATTTTGCTTCTAGATTCTCGTTAAAGAGCCTAACAGCCCTCCTAATTGCTAAGTTCTTACATACGAAACCGTAATTTTCTGTGTAACTTTGATCGAAGATTGTGAGGAGCATATTTGATCGAAACCGGTTTTGGTGGTTGTAAAGCCTTAACAAATGATTTATTTCCATTCTTATCAACAACTAAAGAATGGTGTATTATTGTCTCTTAAGAGATCCATCAGGTTACGCATAAGGGTGCTGTTAAACTATGTTGTTAGAGTTCTATCCACTTGGGACTGCCTAATTTCAATCATAATATTGATTCTATAAAAGTTTAAAGTAAATAGTTTCTTTTTCTTTTGCAGAATAAGATTTTGTTTTTCTAAATACAAGGATGGTAATATGTTGCACCATTTTTCAAACATCGTTTAACATGATAGTACACAGATTGTATATTGTTTTATTTACTGTATATCAATTAGTATAAGTAAATTTAACTATGCATCTAATTGATTTTACTACTTAAAGGAAATGGTTCCTTCAATCAATGATTCCATTTGGTGTGGTTTGTTTGAGATTCAGTAAAGTGGACTACGGACCTATTTATTGGCGTTGTATGAAACCAATAATTGAGTAAAAAAAATGAAACCAAATAATTTTTATTTCCCCAATAATAATATCCAATTATGTTTAGAAAACCTAAAACAAATAAAACCATACTACCTTATGCAAAATCATTTCACGTGTTTTTTTTATACAAGATTTAACTTACTTTGTTTATTTTATTTTTTAAATAAATTAATGAAACCTATTTCAGTAGTAGTAATAATTACATAATAATTACAATTAGCCAATTAATATATAAAACATTATATATTTAATAACTGGCTTTCATAGCTCAGTTGGTTAGAGCACCCGCTTAGTAAGCGGGAGGTCTTGAGTTCAACTCTCAATGAAAGCATAAATTTTTAGTTTTTAGTTATGTAATCTTATTAATTTTTATTTTTTAATTCCGTAATTTTTTTCTCTTCACTTAATATTGACTCATTTTCAAATTTTATCAAAAAAATATTACTAATATTTACAAGATAATTTACGAAACATCTAAGGCGAATTCTTTCCACCACCAAATCAATTTATTTCATATGCAAAAGTCTAATTTCAATATCTAATCACTTGTTTAAAGTGTTAATATTTTGTTTTTAAATTTTAGTTCAATTGACAAATATCAATATTATTAAGTTGAACATCATATCTCAAATTCAAACGTATGAGTTAATTATGATATCTATCATCTCTTTTAAGACTGAAAAAAATTTCAAATTTATTTTAAAAAAACAATACAACGATTAAAAAGTGTAAATAAAAGAGCAAATAATTGATTTATTCATCTTTACCATAACTACAAAGTGAAAGATCAAATGCATAACTCATTATAAGGTGAAGGGATTAAATTAATAAGGTACGACAAAAAAAATTGCATTATAAATTGAATAAATTTTAACAAATATAAGTCACAATATACAAATGAATAAAGTTAAGATCATTTAACACATGAACAGAAAGCTTCACAAAGGCAATCCCGGGCTCTATGATTCGCACCAGTTCAAATATGATTCGTACAAGTTCAAATTTGGATATCTCATGCTCTCATCTACATTTGAGTTGATTCGTGCAAGTTCAAGGTTAGGAATAATAAAATGCTCAATGCATACGTAAAACAAGGATTTTTATGAGAATGTTAAATAGGTGCAAAGGATCGAGAACCAAAAGCCTTGAAACTATATATAATACAAAACGATTGCACGACACTAATTCCAGTTTTAAGACATTGCAAATTGCAAAACAAACTTCATCAAAATAAATAAGGGCACTGGATATGGATAACATAATCAATAACTGAACTCTACTGTAAACTTCATCGACAAAAAAAAAATAAAAGGTACGGACGGGTAAAAACTCCAACGAGCATCTGGCATTTTGCCAAAAAGACCCACATATGTAAAACTAAAACTTAACGACTCCAAACTAGCATATAATATAACAGAAAAAATCATGATACTGAACATTCATTTTATGCAATTATCACTTCACAGAGAGAAGTCTAGTATTCTCTACGGTGGCAAAAAAATCAAGCCACCACCACACATCTGTCCCCATGAGATATGAAAAACCAGGCATTGCAAAGCCCAAGCCAGTCCAGCAACGCTCTATTTACCAATGTTGGACCCAAAGAAAAAAACACATTGACTCGACCCCAGCTTCATCCCGTCACACTGGAGGACTTTAATGATAGAACAGCCAAAACTCCTACAGTGAACAAGATTCTTAATGAAGTTTAAACAAATAAAGAAAAGACAAACATGCGAATTACTAAGATAACATAATTCCATCTAGAAATTTGAAGACGAACCAGAAAAGGCTTAAATATAAAACATGGCCCCAGTAAAGCATGAGCATCTACTGAGTGAAGTTGAATCCACCGGAAGGCACGGAAGGAACCTCAGCACTGCCAAAGTTGAATCCTGATTGAGCAGCATCCCCTGGAGGCATAGTCTCATCATCTTCCTCCAACCAGTATGTCTCAAGAATCTTCACAGCCTTTTCATAAATCTCAGTGTTGTCATGACTCTGGAGATTCTCAATTTTCTCCAATCCCTCAGCATCATCGATCATTTGGGCATAAAGATTCACGTCACCAGTATTGCCTATATTTTTATCAGCTTCTCCAACCTTTAAGATGTTTTCAAGGCCTTCCAGACAAACTGTCACAATCCTAGGATCAGGGCAGATAAGAAGATCACACAAGGGCTTAATACACCCTTGACTTACTAGATACCTGTCAACCATGGAGAATAATAATTCATATCTTGAAAGAAAAATAAATAAATTATAACACTGCAATAACACTCCACGGGAATATTAAAAATGTCTCTTCCCATACTTGATCTGTTCATGAGATCCACCAGATGTAGCATTTGAGATAGCCCAGGCAGCCTCTTTCTTAATATCAAACTCAGCATTTTGGAGCAGGTTCACCAAAGGACCAAATATATTGGCCTCAATCACAGCCTGTTAATTATTAGGAATTGAAGAAATAATCACTGCATTAGAATTCTGAGAGAACAATATTAAATTCTGAAATCATACAATTCAACTGTACCTGAATCTGCTGTTTATTTCCGGCTGTGATGTTTGATATGGTCCAACAAGCTTCCTTCTTGATGCTTTTTTTATAATTATTGGTCAACAGATTGAATAGGCAAGGAAGAGCCTGATGATTGATGATAACCTATGGGGCAAAGCATCAGGTTAAAACAAACAAATAATATAAAACATGAAAAGCATGCTTCAAAACTGAACCATGTCATTTCTGTTGTATAAATGATAAGGATGTCTTAGCAGATACTTTCGAGGTACTACTTAACAGAGGAGTCTTATATATTCAAATATAGCTGATTATCTCATAATAATTCAGTGAAAACTCAGTAATTCAATAGCTCCAATCCAATCCCAAAGAAAGGTTTGGCATACTAAGCAATAACATTTATATGGGTGTGTGCAAGAGAGTGAGAGGTGTAACAATGCTAAAAAAAAACCTTAATAATCTAATAAGTAAAAACAAAAAAATGAATATTATACCATAACAGACGGACAAAAATAGACAGATAAATAACATCGACAGAGGGTAACAATATGATCAACAAGCAAATGACTTTAATAGTGAAAAGAAAAATGAATACATTATAAGCTCATAATACCTGAAGGATTATTCATGTTTAAAACAAAAGGAAAATACAAGAGAACGTTGCAAATAATAAGCCACAATATCAATATTTATTGTTTTTAAGAGCAAATGTTTTTAGTAGTTACTGTTCTATGTTTGTGGGAGTTAAAACCATGAGCTCCTTATCATTCCAACCCTTATGTCCCTCCCTCCAAACCAACTCATCCACCTTATAACCCCTGCTAACAGTATTTTCTTTATCCCTATTATACAAAGGCAAAGTAACTTCATGTGCATAAATTTAAAAAAAAAAAAAAAAAAACATGTATCCCTAACATAGAAAAGCATAGTAACTAGTTGTGCATAACAAAATAACCACAAGAGGTGCTTCTTGAGTCAAATACCTGAGTTTGCATATCATCTCCAGTAACAATATTTCCAACAGTACGGAGAGCAGGAATTAGCACTGAAGGAGACGGGTGCCTGAATATGAGTAAAACATTTAGAATTGAACAGAAAAATTGTGACATGTGTATTCTTGCATAAGATGTGGGATACTCACAGTAGAAGCTCAACCAGTCGAGGACACACACCAGCTTCAATGACAGCTTGAATTTTATCATTTGTACCATCAGAAAGGTATGAAAGTGCCCAGCAGGCATCAGTCAAGACTTCTTCATCATTTGAATGAATAAGACCAGTAAGAGCAGGAAGTGCAGGTTTAACCTGTATAAAAAATAGTAAAATATAAGGTCCTCAACATAGAACATAATTGCAGCTTAACACAACACATACAGTAAAATAGTTACTGGAAAAATCAACTATTGAGCCAATGGATAATCCCCCAGGCTCTCACATACACGGACAATAGATAAGATTTGATTGTACTAGTGGCTACTGCAAATGCAAACTTTGAAATTTCATGATAGAAATGCATGAAAGATTTCACTTAAAAGGAAAATAAAGAAGAAATAGCTGAATAACGTTGTTCATCGGATCAGATGACCAACTCTACTAAAGTGTCCAGGTAGGTAAATGTGCTCTTGATTCAATTAATAAAGAATAAGCAGTGCATATTTTTATACCTGATCAAAAGGAGGCTGTGGCTTCCCCCTGCAGAAGTTCGAAAGTGTCCAGGTAGCATTTCTCAGCATAGAAAGCTTGGCATGTTCATTCAGTTGTGCCAAAAGAGGAACCAAAGCCCCGTGACCGAGAACAAGATCACGACATCTGGGAGAATCCCCAGCAACATTTCCTAATGCCCACACAGCCTGCACGCCAAAATACATAAAGGAGAAATGTTTAGTTTGGAAGAAGAGATATCATGGTACATTGCAACTACAAGGTTTTGTTTTTGTCCATCTGATATCTGCTACACAATAATAAATAAAACCACTCAGAGGAAACATAATGCACCTACCAAAGTAATAAAAAAAACATCCAAAACCAAAAATCAACAAAAACAAGTTTTGTAGTCAAGAGCTATCCCTTTTATTTCATTTGGTTAACACAAAAAAATGTAAGGATCCCAACATTTAAAATGCATAAACTTTACAAACAGGTAGATGAAGGTATTTGAGATATCTAAAATATACCTGTTCACGGACATCATCACTAGGAGAAGCAAGGAGCTTAACAAAAATTGGGACAGCTCCATGTTCAATTACCACCTTTGTGTTTTCAGACGTTCCAGAAGCAATATTTGTCAAAGCCCAAGCTGCCTCAAACTGCAACACACAATACATGTTGTTAAGGGCATCTATGATCGACAACAAAAACATCAGTTACTAATTAAAACACACAAATGAAAACCAAGTATACAACAAACCTGCAACTGCGGAAAGTCTTCCCTCATCAAAAATTCCACAAAACGAGACACTACACCAGTCTGTATAACCTCCTCAATCGGTGGAGTACGTTCTGAAACACGAAAATCCAAGTCAACAAAAGATTCGCTAACTTACTAATTAAAAATTAAAAATACTAAACAGTAAATAATATACAAAGACCAATTACTAACCAATAGAAAGCAGCTTTCGAAACTGAGTTGTTGCCTCAAGCTGCAAGCTATTATCATCACTCCAAACACCAGCAACCATGGATGGTAAATGTTCCAACTACAACAACAGAGAAACGCAACTACAATTCAGAAGAAAATAAAAATCAACCTGACCTAGGTTCTCACAAATCTAAAAAATAACAACAAATTAAGTACTACTTCGCAATTGAAATTCAAATTAAACAATCAGAATAGGATTAATACACTACAGAGAAAATTAATTTAGGAATCATAAAAAAATTATTTAATAAAATTGAAAAATAACCTTTTTCTCTACGACGGTAGAGTGAAGAGAGGAAGGAATCTGCTGAGGTTGAAGGCCCTCACGCCTCTTTTTCAACAAACTCTCTTCACGACGATTCTTACGGATCTCAACCATGGTGTCCTCTCGCCGGCGGCGACCTTCTTCGGCATCGACAGCCACCTTGTATCGATTGCGACGGACATCGGTCCTAGAGTTAGCGCTTGGACGATACGACATCGTTTAAAAGGAAATCGACGGAGATGAGAACTTTGAGTGCGGTGCACTTGACACTTCACTCACTGCTCTATTGATTGTTGATTGAGAAATGAATGAATGAATGAACCTAACGGTAGGGTTTGAGTTTCGGAATTTATTTATATAAATAGACACACCAAGAGATTTTGGGATTTCTTTTTCTAATGTTTTCTATTTTAAATTTTATTTTTAACATGAAAGGGAAATATTTATATATTGGCCTATCAGGTTGGAACCTCTTTCTGAGACAAAAATAGACCTCGATCGTATCGTAATTACGGAAATGCAACCAGTTTGAATTTTCCAGGTGGTGAAAACTGGTGACTCTTACGATACTGCTAGCACTACCATTGGACTCACTGTAGCTGACCCGAGTAAGCAAACACTCCAACTTAGCCCAAAATATTCTTACCCCCACAATTTTATATTTATCTTTCTTACCGTTAAATTTTCCTCTCTCACCCCACCCACTTTCTATTTCCTCTCTCACTATGACAACCACAAGGACACACTTTCCCCTTCCCCCTCATTCCTTCTTTGGTCTTCCTTGTGTTCTATGTATCATTTTTCCTTTCACATATCATTTTATCTCCTTCCTCTTGTGAAGTCTCTCTCGTCTCCATATCCACTAATTTGGATTTGTGTGCTATTGTTTGTCCTGTCATATCCACCATAAATAACTATTTGTGATTAATAATAGGTAAATAGTGTTAACTAGTAGTAGTAGAGGTGTTAAGACGAACTACTCCGTCTACGTTGAGATGGCCCAATTGGGCAATGGGCTTTCTCGGGCATGGCTAAAAGCTTGGTAGACTACAAAATGAAAAATCTACATCACACCTCCTATTTATATCTCCCACCCTCCGATACAAATAAAAATATATTTTTATTTTTATAATATATAAACTTGAAGAAAAAAAAAAATTTACACTTTTTCATTCACATATTCTAAACTTTCAAAATTTAGAACAAAAATTTCAGCATGTTAGAAACTTTCTAAGCACAAGTAAATAATTTTTTTTAACTTTTTGATTAATTTCAAACCTTTGAAATGTAATTTTATTTGAAATTTCATTTATTTTGAAACTTCTAAATTAGAGGATTTAATAATTTTTTAAGGTTTTAAGCAATTTAAAACTTCTAAAATATATTTATGAAATCTTCTAAACTTTCATCCAAATTAAAAGTTCTTTAAAATTAATTTTTTAATAAAAATGATGAAAATCTCGAATTTTTTTGAATGAATTTTTTTTTTATACAAATTATTGATATGTTTATTTTATATAGTTGACTAGAATGAGTTGTGTGAATGGAGAAATATTCTCACTTTCGCTCACAATGAGGATATGGGGCGTATAAGTTTCACCCATATTATCTAATTGACTGATGTATGAGACTAACCGTCTACCTCATCAATATCGTCGTAATCTCAATTCTCAGGAACTTGATGATTATGTTCAGGAGTATGAGCAGATTGACCAACATGAGCAAATGGACTATGAGATATCGGGGAAGGACGAGGAAGCCGAGGAACAGGCGACCGAAGAGCAAGTCCAACAGTGTGGATTCCTTAGAGGATCCTTGGCCACATCGGTGTTGACACAATATGAATACCATGTGTCTCCTATGATATATGAATGATAAATATATTTTAATTAATTAAGTTTTTTAAATTAAGAATATGTATATTATATTTAGTACATTATTTTATTGTTATTTTCCGCGGCGTAAAATTTCGAGTGTTTTTCAAATTCAATTGAATCACCACCAAAATTTATTTAAAATAGGGAAAATATTTGAAAACTTTTAAAAATTGAAAAATAAAAATAAAAATGATATTTGAAATCAAACTTTTAGTTCGGGATTCGATTATGCGCATGAAAGGTATTCACACCGTATAAAATCCGTTAAAATACAGATATCCATAATTAATTATGCAAAAGGAATAACATTACGTGCAGGGAAAAAAATAAAGCACTATTGTGTGAAAAAAGAAGGGTTTGAAAAGGAATAACATTACTTCAATTCACCTTTTTCAATAAAAACAAAAACAAACACAAAATTTATATTCTAAAAGAGACTTATGTTTCTCTAGGGAGGAGATATTGTACTTTGTTTAATGGGTAGAGGCGGAGATGAGGCTATAGCGATGGACCTTGAGAAGTCAAAAATAGAGATATCATCGATTCTCTTCTCTCGTTCTCGTCTAGTTTCTGGTTTTTTATTTGATGTTTGTTGATTGTGTTATGAAAATGGCTTTGGGACCTCTTTACCTTTCTATGTGTTTTTACAGTGTTTCTTCTTCTTCTTCTTTTTTTCTTCAGAAACAAACAAAATGAAAGCTTTTCTGTATATATTCTTATCTGTTTAGAGAAAAATAAAACTCCCTTCATTTTTCTTCTTTTTTATTGATTATTTGTCTCAATTTATAGACTACAATGATGAATATTTATGTCAATGAGATAAATTGGTGTCTGGTTTTTCTATTGTTTTGCAGCAAACCTCAAGAAACCTTAGATAATTAGGGAAAATGTGGTTCACCGTTTTGATTGAGTGCATTACGAGTGAAAATTTTAGCCTTGTAAAAATGAGTAAAAACAAGAAACCTGAAAAGAAAAAAGAAGGAGAATTAAGAGAAATAATGGGGCGCCAAAAAAGAGAGCATATTTATTTATTTTTATTTTTGTACTAGGAATAAGGTAAATATGTACTCAAAACTTGGTCATATTTTATAAAATGGTGATTTTTTTTGGATTCAATAATAATAGTTGTGAAATGTTTTTTAAATATATTATTGTTTATTTTTTGGAATTACTTTTAATTGGTCGAACGTAATTGGGGTACTACAGTTATGTTTTGTTCGTTGAAAGTGATAATGCACGGTCTGAAATTGAAGAAGTTGGGAGGTACTAGATATTGTAGAGCATTTGATTCAAGAATTTGTATTGGTGCACTTGTCTTCAACTTATTTGACAAAGGCTGACATTGTATATGCCTTTGTAAAAAGGTGGCATAAATCAACTTGTTTTACACGTCAAATGGAGAGATGACAATCACACTAGATGATGTCACGACTATTTTGCATATTTTACCCCGTGGTAGGTTATTTAGTGCACCAATAAATAATACTAATACTAATAATATTTTGATTGTTGCACGCATCCTGTTGGGGGCAACAATGGAATAAGTAACTATTGAGATAAATGTTAATAAATGTACTCAATATAGATTGTAGTGGTTGCACGATTTATACAAAAGTATAATCCGAACTAACTAGTTTGAATGTGTTCAATAACATATCTTTTACACTTAGTTGGAAGCACTATTTTCACCCACAAGACTCACACTCGAGTCAAGGTGAAGTATGTTAGTTTGTTCACATGTTTGAGGCGTTGTTAGGACTATGTATGGGGTATAACTCCGTTGGTTGTGTTTTATGATAACGTGAGAGACGTAGCTTATCATGACATGACACAGTTGGGAGGGTATATAACCTTGTTATAAACATACGAGCGTATTAAGTTCTGATGTTAATTTATTAAATTGTATTTTTAATTTACTAATTTGTCTTTTATTTTTTATGTAGTGCTGGATTTTCGAACACTTTCATAAAACATGTAAACTAGGGGACAGTGGAATAGTTCCTGAACATACTCCCAAAGGTCGTATGTTGATTGCAAACATGTTGTCGAAGATAGATTGATGACATATCAATGGAGTTTTGATGTTATTTTGTTTGAGGATGTAGTGTTTACACCATAAAATGATGATTGATTTAGTCATCCTTTTGAACCAACAATTATGTACTCCAGTTACATTCATTGTGGCAGAGTTTCAATCCATGTCTACTAGAGAAATGTTTTCTGCAATTTGGTCACCTTCAATGCATTCTCTGTAATGTTCCCTCAATGCCAACTAGTATAGACTATGAATGACATAATACCTTGAGAGCATGTATAGCAACCCTTCGTCTCTATTATGCATGGTACTTATGTGTGTTTCGCATCCTCGGATCATGCTTGATGCTCTAACTACTAATCCAAATGTTTCATCATCTTCTACACAAATTAGTTCATCTTCTGCACGAGACACTAAAGCATCAAAGCTTTTACAGAGTGTCATAAAAATAATAAATCCAAATGGTGAAGTTTACGAAATATCATGTAAGCTATTATGCATGTTATAGAGAGGCCACAAGTAAAATATGGTAATAGTTTGTATTATTTTGGAATTATGTTTTACTGTATGGCTATTGTTTTATTTTATATAATGGATACAATGCTTTTTATGGTTTATTTTTATTTTTATTATGCAATAAATATTTAATTTCTCCAAAATAAACAACCAATAGACACAAAACTTCTCGATAAATTTTATGAATTAACTAAAATAAATTTATAAGAATATCAATTTAATGCGGGCTACAAACCCTCAAGTCATCCCATAGTTCCCATTTTTTTTTTTTTGTTGTTGCAATTTTAAAAAAGCAAACAGGTTTTAATTATGAGTTGATTTTCAATTTGTATTTTTTAGTTTGAAAAAAATAATTATTGACACGTGTTTACACCAAGAAATAATTGGTTGGGATATGTATTGATATTTCGATTAATGCAAAAAGATTTGGGTATTAGCTACGTCACACTCAGCTACGTAAAATCAACACTTGCAAAATTGATTGATAATTGATGGAAAATCAATTGATGGATAAATTAGTTGTTGACTTATAGTTGAACGTGACTACCAAAACTAAATAGGTTTGGAGTATAAGAATGATGAGAATGTGGTGGTTCTCATTAACAAAGAAGGAGATCCAAAAGGAATTCAAATTTTTTTGTGCAATAGTCCGATAATTGATACCGTTAAATTTCACTAAAAGAGTTTCATTAGTATATTTCTATCAATTGGTGTAAAATTGACTAATAACTAATACAAAGTTAGACGACAATCAAATTGACTATCGATTGAATGTGGCTACCAAGCGTGAATTGACTTGGGTTATTAGGTTCATGACAATGTGTAATATCAATCCAAAAGACTATCACATATATTTGTCTAAGTTAAAAGGTCGTATAACCATTGACTATATAGGTAGATAACATGTGTTGTTGAAGGGCATTTTGGCTCAAAAATACATTTCCCCCAGTTCAATTGCATGTGTTATATATTAGCTTATTAAGTCCAAAACATGCATAAAGGTATATTCAATTGATAATAGGTGATGGAGGATGCATTGAGACGATATGAAAGTTAGTCGTCAAGGAGTTTTGGACTATGACTCAATCAGTAAGGTAGTTATCTAAATTAGTATTATTAGACATGATATAATATGTGAGACAATCAATTTATAACATGACAAATTTTTTAATGTATTTTTATATTTATTTTAATTCTATAAATATTCATTGTAAAAGCTATTTTTAACAATCAATCAAACAAATTTTTACATGTCTTTTAGTGTTTTATTTTATTTTGTTCTCTTTTATTTTTATTAAACCTTATATAGTAATTCCTCTATCTCACATTGAGTGTCACTTTATCAACCAAAATTTGTCTTAAAATGAATTTTATTTTCAAATTTTAATGTGATTTTAATATTTTTTTCAACTGTACAATTCATTTCCTACTCTATACACTACTTGCAAATAATTAATTCAACTTTGTATTTATGAGAGTATAAAACACACATATAGTTAAAGAATAATAATTTGATAAAATGAATATTTTCTTTCTTTTATTTAATATGAATAAAATAAACAAAAGTGACATTAATTGTGAGACAAATGAAGTAGTTCAACTTTCAATATTAAACGCTTTATAGAGCCATCTAAGAATCTGCCATAATGATAAATAAGGAGATCATTGTTACAACAACAAAATTGACCTACATATCATGTTTTTAACGGATGAAATAAGGAACTAACCAAACAAAACACTAATACTAATACACCAATTACACGACTAGTTAGCTAAGCGCCAAACTTCACAAGACGACAACAACACATAAAAATAATAATAAAATATAAAGTTTTTTATTTAAAAATCTATTTACATATTATGAAATTATAATTATTTATTTAATAATAATGGTTGAAATCGGTAGTTTTCGGCGGTGGCATCAAACAACTATTGAACCGAAGATTAACGACGGGTGATGGTTCGAGTGTGGTTAACGATGGTTGAAGAGAGTTGGAGCGACGACCATCAAGGATAGAAAGGGGTGACCAGTGAGGATTAGAGCGACTCTCGTTTGAGTGATGGTCGAGAGGGTGATGAAAGACTAATGGTGGTTGTGGTTGTTACAGTGGTGGGCCACCAAGGCTCAAGTGGTTGGAGCAATGACTGACAATGTTCCTAATGGTGAATTATAACTATGGTAGTTAGTGGGAGTCAAAATGGTGGCTAGGAGAGATTCAAGTCTTCAAGGTGATAGTTAACAACTGTAAGAATCATAATTCAGAATTGTAGCCAACAATGGTCGTAATGGTAGCGCAAGGACGCAATGGCATTTTAGAGTGAAAAACAAAAAATCTTATTTAACCTCATTTTAGGAAGGTTAACTGATCCGAAACAAAAGAGGAAATAATGATAAAAGAAAAACAAAACAACAGTCTGGATGGATAAGACTGGCAATATAGATCCAAAAGGTATTACTGTTGACCCGCATGACAACGGTATATACATGCCCCCGTGTCACCCCGTCATCACATGGCCGCCACTTCAAAGTCCTAAGCCCCCTCCTCCTCTTCTCTCTCTCAAATCCACCATTGTCATTTGCAGAAAAGATCTATTTGGATCATGCGGAATCAATATTTTCAACGAGATTTGAGATTTTCACGTGAACATTAGTAATGTTAGCTGAAATTTTCACACAACGCTATAAAAATTTGTTTTTTTTTTTTTTTTTTCACATATCTTTTTATGCATATTTTTGTTTTTTCTTTTTAATTAATTACAAATTCTTATCGTTAGTTTTTCACGCCGACAATGACATATATGTATATATTGTATTTTTTTTTTACTAAGACAATGACATATAACTTTATTAAGATTATTTTTATTTTATTGTTATTACGTGTGCTACCTTGTTGTCAATAATCACGCAAAGTAGTTGAAGCAGAAATTTATATTTACACTAGAGAGATACATAAACCCTACACTTCACAAATTTTTCACTCCGAATTGCTTCAGAAATCAGGATTTCGAAGTAAGTTTCTGTTTATTTTCTTCTCCCATTCTTATTCTGATCAAACGCAAGTCTCTGTTTCCTTTGCGCTGTCTATTTTGCTTGTCATATTCAAAAAAGATAAAAGGGAAAAGTAACTGAAGAATTGTACGTCTTTTCTTTATTTATTTATCTTTGGATTTTTAGCTTTTTTCTAAATCTATCTTCCAAAAGGCAAAAAAATAACGTCTCTCACTCTATTTCAAAAGTCAAAACCACTTAAATATATATACTATGAGTTTATTTATTCAGCCATCAATCAAACAGTGTAGAAAATTAGGAATATTGTACTAAAAAAAGATATTGTTAATTTTAATTTTTTAAGTGAATGAAACTGTTCTCTATAGCTACTAGAACAACTGAATTTCAACATTTCAATTCATGTTAATCATCACAATCAACTGTTCACTATTGTATTTGTGTTCTGTTTGTGTATTACACGGTTCATCATGATCCATTAGTTTAGAAAACTTTGAACTTTAGAGTTAGGTTGATCATTATTAATTTATGGAATTAAATGTGCTGAGTTGTAACTTATCACTTCAAAATAATATTCAAAACATTGCTACTCCGATTACAGTTTTTTCCCCCTTCTTCTAGAGATGGTTTTGGAGGAGAATATAGCAGAGGTAGACAACAAAGAGGACAATGGTTGCAAAAGATGGACCTTATGCACGCATGCTTTTTACGATTTATCGCATGTCTCTCCTGTCGTATTTATGTTCCTGCTGAAAGAATGTTATTTTTATGGTATGATTTCCCCCCTTGTAATGCTAATATTTGTTGTCTGCAATAAGATAAGATGCTGAGTACTAATTGTTTGCTGAAATGTCTCAACTAAATTATTATGAAAGTTTACTTTTCTTGAAGTCAACATTATCCACTCCGACATCGGTGTTTATTGTCTGGACACTTGTAGTTTGTGTTTCTCTATTTTCACCGCCTGAAGTGTTGAACCTCTAACACCCAATACTAGTTATGGATTAAATGCCTTTACATTCAATGATTGTTTGATCATTGCTACAACTTTTCTTCCTTTGAAAGCTTAGATAGCTGAAGTGTTAATCTTGCGTCCCAAGAAATTATTGTCATTCAAGTTATCTATTTTTCCAAAATCTCACTCTTACTATTGCCCTGTGAAAGTTATGTTGATGGAATATTGAAACAGTTATTATTATTACCCTTTAATGTTAAAACAATTATTATCACTCTTTAATTTGTCATCACCCTTTTTTCTGCTGTTTTATTTTGGTTAGAAGAGTGATTTTAGAATTATTATCACTTCTTAGGGTCCAAAAACTTGCTGAAAGTGATATTGATCTGCAAAACAGCAGGAAAATGATTATTTGAAAATCCTGTAACTGAAAATTCTATAGAATTTAATTTATTTCCAGCTCTAATAAAGGAGTCCTTGATAAAGTTCGGTGAACTATTTTTTCAATGAAGACATCAATCTTCTTTATAAGCAATCAATAATAAGGTAGCAAATTTGTTGTTGCAATTGAAATTGAGGGTTGTTCATCAGATTTCATGTGGTACTTCTATGTCATCAAAATACATCCTATTTCTTACTTTTTTCATGCTGTTTCTATTTAAATGTCCTTGCATAGGCAAATGTAAGGCGACAGTGAAATTCAGAGCTCTTCAGGAGCAACTATGTCTTGTTCTCCAAAATGATCCAAAACCTGGACCAGCTACTTTTATTGTTCAGTGCCTGTATGTGTCTCCCTTATATGAAAATCAAAGTCAAGGATTTACTCATTTGATTATATCTTCTTTTCGCCGCTTCCTAAAAAGATCAACATCAACCACTTCAGAAGACTCCTTGGATGTGAAAAACTCAGCTGCCTATCTTCTCATTGATATTATTAGGGGTCACATCAAGCATGATGAAATGATAGTCATGAAAATACTGGAGACTTTTGATGTAAAACTAACAAATGTCGAGAAAGCCCTGTGTCAGAATAAGGAAAACGATTGTTTAAGTTGTGGCATGGCAAAAGAATTAATTGAGCAGTATACTTTTGAATTGGTGAAATCCCGGTTATACACAACAGCTGTCACTTTAATTGAGCATTTCTCTATTGGTCAATATGGACAATCTTTTCTCCTTGATATGATAAAGAGTAATCAATTCAAAGCAGCAGAGAAGTGGGCAACATTTATGGGGCAGCCTATGTTGTCCATCCTTGTCGAGGAGTTCGTGAAGAGAAACATGCTAAAGGATGCCTATGAGATTATAAAGAAAAATAATCTAAAACAGGATTTTCCAGATGTATACAAGAGGTGTAAAGAAAGGTGATTGGCTTGTACTTTTCTCTCTCATTTTTTCCTAGTTCTGTTTGATTTTGTTCGTAGCATCTTAAATCGACCCGACCTCCCCTTTTTCCTTATTATAATTCTTATTTCAATATTACCTCATTGATTTTGCAGCTCACTAAAGAGCTTAGCAGAAAAGGGTTGCTGGGATGTTGCTGAGGCTAGAACAAACAATGATAGACAGCTTATGGAATATTTGGTTGGTACTTTTTTTTTTGGTAATGATTGCATTATAATGTGCACCCTGTGTCGCATAGGTGCATCCATTGGAGACTGTTAAGTAGAAAAACTTTATTTTTTGAACTATGTCCTTTACAGTTTGTATACAGTCATGCATTTTGATTTATTTATTATGTTGATTTTGTTGTTTTTAAATGACACTTAGACAACTTGTTTTTTACTCCCTTCTAGTTGCATGATGTTTTTAGCATCGTTGTTGTTCAACCTTCAAATATGTCTTAACCAAAATGTAATCTGTGTTAAACTTTGAGCTTTTTGTTTGTTTATTTATTCTATATCAGAACCAGAACAAACATTTCATCCACATGTTAGTATTTTTTCATATTCAATAAGTAATATGGGCTGTGTCATATTCCAGTGCATCCTAGACATGGACATGAGTTATTTCTTATCAACATCTTACCTCTAACTTTACATGTATGCGCTTGGTACAATTTGACTTGCTTAGGGCAGATATACAAAAAAAGCTGAATACAAATATTAGGTTGTACAATCCCAATTTCCCATACTATTGGGAACTTGACAACAAAAGCAACACAACAGTGTTGGACAGGTCACTTGAAGAATCTACTTTGATACTGTGTTGAAGTTGTGTGTTTTTGTGAGATAGATAGATAGATAGATATAAGATTCCTAAACCTATTTGAATATGAAAATTGAAAACAAACAGACAAAATACATCTTGTAGTCCTTTAAGTTACACGAAAATATCAGATTGATCATTTACCTTTTTTTTAACAACTTAGTCTTTTATGTTTGTAAATGTTACAATGTTGAACTATTTTTAGTCATAACCTCATTTCAATCATTTGTAGTTAGAGATTTTTAAAATTTTACTATGAATTTTGTTATTGATCATATAAAGAACAACATAATAAATTTTCATCTGATTTCATGATTTGAATTAAGAGAATTCCGCGTTAAATTTCAAGAACCCTAATATGTATCTCACTCGAATTCTTTCATGTTTAATTATTTTTCTAAAAATTAATTGAGGGTTTATGTTCTTAAGATTACTGCAATCAAAACCTTTAATAATTAAACAAGTTTATTGAAAAAATTGAGAGAGTTTGGAGTTTCAATTTTGTTGGTTTGAAATTAGGATCATCGATGCAAATATTATAAACATAAAACATGAACTTGACACCAAAAGAAAGTTAAATGACTAACTTGTTATAAAAAAAAAGATAAAGAACTAATTTGTTATTTTCGTGTAACTTAAAGGGCCGCCAGATGTATTTTGCCAAATAAATAATATAATGACCAAGTAATATGAAAATTAATGTTGAGTACAATTAAGTTAAATGGTTTTCATTGATTTTTCCGAGCAATAATTATTAATATTTTCTTGTCAGATTCTTACCCATGATAACAATTAGCAATGGTAAATTTTTTTAAAATATGTATGCTTTGATCTTATACTTTCATACATTCAAGGTTTATTTGGCAATGGAAGCGGGTTACATGGAAAAGGTTGATGAACTGTGTGAACGGTACTCCCTAGACAGATTTTTGGATATTAAAGGTAAGGCCGTTTCTTGTGACCAACATAAATTCATAAAGGAAGAAAACATTGCAGTCTAATGAACACATATTTTGTTTCATTTATAGATTGTTGGTTTCTTATTCATCTTTTGCCTCAGAAGTTATGTTTCTTTTAGTCATTTTCCTTTTTTGTTTTCCACATCTTTTAGGATTTACTCCTGTTTATTAGTGCATTTGTTACCAGCTTGCATGCATTGACGTTGCTACCATTTGGTTTGTCTACCTATTTGTTATGTAGTGTGTCTGTTATCTGTAACTTCATTCTCAGATGACAAACACCGTACTGTTTATGTTCTGTAGTGCTTGAAACAAGCATCCCGCAAGGACGTTATTTACATCTTGAGGAACTGATGGTTGAAGACATTATATGGGTTGATGAAGTTGAAGGTTTGCTTGATGCAACAAACCACATTGTGGATAGTAAAGTCATAGGTGTTGATTGTGAATGGAAGCCTAATTATGTAAAAGGCAGCAAGCCAAACAAGGTAAATTTAAACGATCTTTGTAATAGATTAATGCTTCTCCATCCAAGAACCATGATACATATTACAATACGAGTACGATGCAAATACAGATACCGCGATACTAGATTTTTTTAAAAAAAATACCAATACGCAACATAGCCTAGTTACGTTTACAAACATGCATGCACTCACTCAAACATGCTTCTTTGGACCTTCAGCTAGACTTCTGGGTTGATTATTGTTTTGAATAGTCTTGATATTCTTTTATCGTAAGATTTGGACTATGGAGAATGATTCATTTTGCTTCTGTCCTTAAAACGAAATACCCATAAAGATCTTGATAAACCAGATGATCTTTTGATGAACCAGAATGATTTTGATTACCCAAAATGATTTTGTAGTCAACTTCTAGTTCATTTAAGGCATGATGTTCTTTGATTTATATCATGGTGAGATCGTTGATGGTTGTATGAATGTATTTTAATAGTCATCTATCTTTGAATAAATCATCCAAAAACACAAGTTAAATAACAACACAATTAGAATCATGATTAGTGATTAATTAACTTGTTTGTTTATTTTCAAAACACTTGATTTGATATTTTGCCTCAACAGTGACAACATGCGAGAGAGGTGATAGTTCCATCCTTATGTTGGAATCCATACTTAAAGAAGTATTGGGATAAAAAAACTTTAAAAATAAGAAGAATAATAGGATACTTTCTGGGTACGTATCATAGAAATATTAAACACTTATCGGCATACATCTTGGACACCAATACTTTTTCATTTTGGAGTATTTGGGTTTCCATGCATTTTTTCTTTGCTTATTTTACGTTGTATGACTATGAGTTTATGTCTGAGTTTTAGCTTCCCAAGCTATGACATGTTTCAAATAATAAATTGAGCTTGATTCTCCTGTTGTTCCTTTTTTCCTCAAATTTTTCGTGTTTCAGGTTTCTATCATGCAAATTGCTTCCGAAAAGAAGGTTTTCATCATTGATTTGATAAAGTTACATAGAGAGGTGCCTGAAAGTTTAGACAACTGTCTAACCCGAATTTTGCTGTCTTCTGGAATTCTAAAACTTGGTACGAAAACTTTAAATTCATTACTCTCATGAATATACCTGTAAAAGATATTTTTGGTTAACGGTGCATCAAACTAACTTGTGGGGGGTGCCTATATTTACCTGAATAAGAATGCAATTATCAATGGGATTTGATAACTTTCGAGGGATGGTGTTATTTCGTAGTAGTAACTTTTTAATTCTAAATTAATAACCAATGAGCACTTATAGGAAAGTATCAAACACGTATCCCATAAACATTGAGTCAATCCTTGAATATGTTTTTATGGATTCAGGATATTAGTAACCATTTGACATGACGCGAGAGATTAGTCTCTTGCTTATGTGGTAGAATGATACTTTGGGTCAGAAAAATCATCAGTAACCATTGCTGCTCCATGACATGTATTTTCAGGGTATAATTTCCAATGTGATATAAAGCAACTTGCTCACTCATATGAAGAGCTGAAATGTTTCAAGAACTATAAAAGGTTGCTAGACATCCAGAAAATTTTTAAGGATCCGCGGGGTGGTTTGGCCAAGCTTACAGAGGTACTATATATATGAGTATCCACTAAATGTTTCATGTCTCAGTTTTTGCAGATCTGATATTTGTGGATGGGTGACGATCAAAGTCCTCGTTTTTCCATGTTAGCATATTTTGACAAAATTTGTGTGTTTATTGGTAAATCAGAAAATACTGGGTGCAGGTTTAAACAAGACAAGACGAAACAGCAATTGGGAGCAACGGCCTTTAACTCCGAATCAAGTAATTGATCCCCTTTTTTCCTGCTATTCATAATGCTCTGTCTTAATAAAACTTCTCTGACAATTTCAACATTTTCTTCGGGACCTCTTGTGGTTTCTTTCTGTATAATTCCTAGTTTGCTGCATCTTGCAATCCATACTCATTGTTTCATTGATATATTTATGTTGGGGTGGGGTGAGGAATAGCTCTTCTCGGGTTATTAAAATTTCTCATAATATTTTATTGTCAGACTTTTGTGTTTGTTCCTCCATTCTTAAGCATTAAATAGTTGAGTAACATTCCCTGATATTAATGAATCTTGAAGAGAGTGATAGATATATAGAAGTTTCACATACCAAGTCACCTGAAATTCCAAGCGAGATACTAAGTAGATTTTTTTTTTTTTTGAGTTTATAACTATCCACAGATACTGTAACAAAAAATACATAGACATCTTACTATATCTCACTATGATGTCACAATGAAATAATATGATAAGATATGATCGAATATCTGTATAAAGTGTAAAAGGTTTCCACTCTAAATTCATTTAACTTCCTGATAGTGGATTAAATGTTATGCTATATATATATTATATATATATATATATATATATATATATATATATATATATATATATATATATATATATGATTTTTGAAGAAACTTCTCAGACCATTTGATACAATCAGTTTGAACCAAATCATTCAATATTCTAACACGTTGTATATGTACAGCTAGAATATGCTGCACTGGATGCTGTTGTACTTGTTCACATATTCCGTCAACTTCCTGATCAAGGAGACGAGTGGAAGTCTTGCATCGTGAGTGACAATACTCTTTTTTTCTTCTCGGCAAATAGGCGCTGCTAGCCACCACCTTTAAGTTTCTATTATTGCAAATTCTCTTGCTCTATATCATGTCATTTTCTTTATGTTTGTAGCAGTTCCATTATTTTTGCCTTGGCATAACATTAAATCCTTAGTAAACATTTACATTTACCATGCATTAGAATACCCTGCATTTGTATGCTTAATCACTTGATTATTTTTACTGTTTAAACTGCCATCCAGGAGTCCCACGTGGAAGACACCAAAAAATTCAAGAAACGTACTAAAAATTGAAGAGACCAGGAAGCACTGATCCTCAACTGACATGTGTAATTATTTGAATTGATTAAAGTGTAAGATGGAAACTTTCAAGTAAAATAAATAAAATATTTGTTATGAAATGTAATTAAGTATTTTCTGTCCATTGATTTTGTGATATTTTTCAAAATGCCTGTTTACAATAATATGGACATGCTATATTTATTAGCTGCTATATTGAGTCAATACAAAAAAGCTGCTATTGAGGTTTATTAGATTGAATCCCAAAATAAACAGTATAATAAAACGTAGTTGAGAACAATGAGCTTTTGCTAAATTCAGACTTGCATATCTTCTCCCACTCTTATTTGCAGCAACGGAAGACATTTTTCCCTCATTCCCCTATAACCTCTCCTTCCCTCTTTACCAAAAATAATAACAGATTGTATATAAAATATAATTCCAAGCGTTACATAATTTCCTTGAGTTTCATATTTCAATGTCCTCTCTTACATTCTCTCTTTCTCATAACACTAAAGAAATATAAAGGGAGAGAAAAGGGAGGTATATATATTGATCAAACATCAAATTCGTATACATACATAAGGGGAATATAACAATAAAATCAAACTGACCGGATTGAGTTTTAAGATTTGTAAAAGTGAGCATCAATAATCAGATTAAATAAAATCAGAGATGGCATTGGTCGCTCACCAGCAACCTAGATCATTATATGGAGCTGCATGTTTGTATAATCAGAACGTTGGGCACATTAGAACCATACATGAAAAGGAAATGTGCGTAGCAAGGAGCAGGGAAAGGACCTCTCCTTCATGGAAAGAACAGAATAATCGGTGTGTAGTTGTGAGCAAGCCACCTCCTCAATCTTCGTGGTGGAATGACAAAGATATGAAGAGAAAACGCAGAGTGGCCAAATATAAGCTTTATGCAACTGAGGGTAGGCTCAAGTCTTCTCTCTGGAAAGGATTACGCTGTTTCAAGATTACATGCAAAAAAATCGTCACCTAGCTTAATGTGTGAAACGTATGTGTATGTGTTAGCTTTATCTTGCACATAATATAGGTTATGGATGCCATAATTCATCATTGTTTTCGATCAGTAGCGTATACATATGCGTTTTTGAGAGAGTTTGATTTTCATTTTAATATATGATGCTTGCAAGCTTCATACATTTTGGTCACATGGAAATTAGATTCGTACTATGAATGTCTTCTATTTCTAGCATGAAATGTCTATAAGGATTGCATATTTCTTTTATTTTCTGTATTTAGATTAGTTCCATATTTTCTAAGATATGATCCTTTTTCTATTGTCTTTCTTCAACGATGAAGTCTTACCAGCATATTACCTAATAGGTAATAGGTTTGTGTATGTGGTGGGCGTACTGATGAACATGTTTTTTGGGAGAATCTTTTTCCATCCTTTACATACATTTCGAAAGTAATCATCCATAAAAAAACAAAACACAGTTTTTTTTTATCTTACGGATGTATACGTGCACAAAACATGGTTTTTTTGCCCTTTGAATGTATGCATTTGGACGAAGATGTGGGTTTTTAGAAACATTAGAGGTTAAAACAAACTATGGTTTCTCCATCTATTTTTTATTAATAGGTACATAAAATGATATTTCGTGGATTCGTACAAAATAACATGTAATAATGCTTTCTCCATCTATTTTTAACTGTCGTGTCAAGCATATTAAATAACAGTTTTTTTTTATCTTACGGATGTATACGTGCACAAAACATGGTTTTTTTGCCCTTTGAATGTATGCATTTGGACGAAGATGTGGGTTTTTAGAAACATTAGAGGTTAAAACAAACTATGGTTTCTCCATCTATTTTTTATTAATAGGTACATAAAATGATATTTCGTGGATTCGTACAAAATAACATGTAATAATGCTTTCTCCATCTATTTTTAACTGTCGTGTCAAGCATATTAAATAAACCATTTTAATTATTTATTATCTAAAGCCACGTATCTCTGCAGCAAATTTGTAAAACAATAGCTAATACAATTTTGAATTTTGAAAATTACAAATAGTTGTTCGGTCAATTATGAAATTTGACAATTATGTGCTATATGATTGCTATTAGTATGGTTTTGTGAAGTTAGAGAATTGAATGATAAAAAGAAATGTTTGTTACTAATCTATTAGCCTATATAAAAAATTTCAAGTTATCTTTTCTCCTTTGTATCATTTTATACTCTTTAATACATACTTCCATGTATACCATTTTTTTCTAATGCTATTTTTATGTTAGACTTTAATCTTAACTATCGATCATTAAAAACGTTTAATTTTAATTATAATAACTTCTAAAATCACACATATAAATAATTATAATTTGTTGATTGTTTAAATTTTTTTACGCTGATAATATATAAAAATTAATCTCAATTACAATATACACCTATAAAAAGTACGATCAGATTTATCTGTGATTAAATTTGGAACTTATAGATATTTTTAAAATGTCA
>JBBPBR010000005.1:5589426-5600049 GCA_037974775.1 Cicer pinnatifidum
GACTAAAACATTAATTGAAATTAAGTTAAGGGACCACATATGGTATTTAGCTCAGTATAAACAATGCAAATAATGAATCTTAAAAGATTTATCGACTCTTTTAATGTTTCTTTTAATGTTTGTTGCTTGCATAGTGCAATTTTACATACTTTTTCAATAAATTTGACTTTTTTTTTTTAACTTTAAGAAAATTTTATGTTGCACTCCGTCTTTTTTCCATGTAGTCCCAAAATATAAATATAAAGGTAAAGACCAAAATACCCCTATATATTAAAAATGACAATTTTTTTCATTTCAAATTTCCAAAACACAAAAATGAGTGTTAAAAAATTATTATTTTTTTTTAAAAAACTTCTTTTAAGTTTTTCATTACACAACTTCAACTTTAAGTTTTACATTATAGAACATTATTTTTAGAAATCATTTTTGAAATTCTCTATAACTACCGGGAAATTTATTTTAAGTTTTTCAGAAAAAATACACTACCAAAAAATTTCAACGACATTTATGGAAGTTACCGAAAAATTTCATGCACAAATTTTTCAGTAGTTGTTTGATTTTATTTTTAAATATTTTTTAAAATAATTGTTTTGTTTTAATTTTTATTGTATTATTATTTATTTAATTCATTTGATTTTAACAATTTTTTTTCCTCAATAGATAGGTTAGAGGTAGAGACGGCAAAGTTGTATCAAGAATAGTATTTTTGAATCTTCATCGTCTTTGGATACTTCTACGGAAAGGCTTCGACAACATCTCATATGCACAAGGGTGAGGGTGAGTTGATCTCTGAGTCTTTAATTACTTATAATGCATTAATGATTATTTATGGTATATTAATTATTAATTATTATATTGATTATTTATGGTGTATTATTTATGATATATTAATTATTTATAGTATATTATTATTTAAAAATATTTATGATATATTAATTATTATTTATGGTGTATTAAAAAAAATGTGTATGGAAAAACTTATAATTTCATCATTTACAAATAGAATGAAAGAAATTTTGAATCATTTACAAGTTGTTTAATTAACTCCATGACAGAATCTCCGAATTTTGATTAGCAAAGATAATTTCAAGAGAAATTATGTTCACCTCCTCTGTTCTTATAAAAAAAGAACCAAACATATATATAAATTACAAAATTTTCCCCTGATACCCTCCCGGCCTCATCTACCTTCAACTGAATTTGATTCATGTGTTGTAGTGGAATGCATCATCGGATTTTGTGAGTGAGGAGAGAAAATTGATGAAAAGAGAAATAATATTGTTGATAATAAAACAGGAAAATAATGAAAGAAATAGAAGAAAAAACAGTTTGGTGTCTTTAAGTTTAGGACTCGCACCTCCTCAAAGTGCTTGAGGGCCATCAACTATCATTTGCTAAAAAAGTTTTGTTGAATTTTTTAACGTAACATTTTTAAGATAAAAATTCTTAAAAGATGGACATGAAAATCAACACTTGTGGTTATTCAAAAAATATTGAGTACTATAACTTTTTTTATAATAATTTTATAGGAGTTATAAAATGTGATTTTTGTTAAAAATAAAATTTTAAAATTTTATATAGACAAAAAAACTTATTTAATTATATATTATATATTTTTTTAATATAAATTAATTGTGAATTTGAATCTTACTACATTTATGTATTATA
This sequence comes from Cicer pinnatifidum, assembly GCA_037974775.1. Lineage (NCBI taxonomy): Eukaryota > Viridiplantae > Streptophyta > Magnoliopsida > Fabales > Fabaceae > Cicer > Cicer pinnatifidum. Next base: position 5,591,095 of record JBBPBR010000005.1, read on the forward strand.
TATCTATTATCTATCACATATCTTAATTTTTATAAATAACCACATAAAATTTTGTAACATTTAGTTATTTTTCTAACAAGTTATATATTCAAAATATATACGTAAAAATATAGAAAAGCATTGTGTGAAACACACATCAGATATATTTTATAATACTGAAACAAAGTTGTAAATGAACACACACATACTATAAACAAAAATTGTTATAACAGTGCGTCTTACTGTCTTACTGGTGATACATTTTTAAGTATCATGCTAATACGTGTTTCAAGAATAAAAGAATAGTAATTTTTTATTGAAAAATAATCATTTTCAAAGTTTTGAGTGACCACACAAATTTCAAGACTTTTTTTTTTCTTCATATTTAGTTTATTAACATATGTGTGTTAGCACTTTTCATACTTTAATTAAAAATATGATTGGTTCAAATGAAATAAAAGAAATTTGGATCATTAACAAGTTTTTAATCTGAATCTCCTAATTTTGGGTTGCAAAAATAGATTCAAGAGAAATTATGCTCACCTTCCTCTTATCCTTCTAAAAAATGAACCAAACATATAAATTACAAAAAATTGCTCTCATACCATCCCTTCCGTCTACCTTCAACTGAAGTTAATTCATCTGATGTTGTGTTGTAGTGATTGCATCAGTGGATTTTGTGAGTGAGGAGGGATAAGTGATGAAGGAAAAATAATATAATATAATGAGAGGAAAATAATAAGAGAAATAAAAAGAAAAAGTTTGTGCATTTAAGTTTAGGGCTCGTCCCTCCTAAGTGCTTAGGATCCATAAGCTATCATTATTGTAAAAATACTACTGCCTCAAGTTTTATATATAAGAAAAAATTGAGTCAACAAAAATAAATGTAACACTTTAATATAAATTTTAAACTAAATATATCTATTTTCTTTATTGTCTCAACTCTCTCGTTCTCTTATACTCTTATATACAATAAAAATATTTGGCATGATACTCATGAGCCTACTTAGGATTTAGGAATAAGAGAGACCGTAAATATACTTAAGTTTAATTAAAAAGATAATATTATTAAATATATCAATAATCATTTAAAAAGATAATTTGTGTACCTAAACTTGTTTTAAATTTTCATCATAAATAAGTTTGAAATCTAGTATCTTAATCATCTATCATAATGTATACTCTATTTAGACTGAAATATAAGAAATATATATATATTTAATCGAGTAAAATATAAACAAATTTTAAATAAATATACTATATATAGTTATTATATATGGATGGTGTAGTATTTACACAAATGTTACATCTTTATCATTTAATTCCTCCTCGGTCAATATTATCACTTCCTAAATACCCTTTAATTGAGATTCTCATGAAATAAACGACCATGAGAAAAATTAAATGAAGAGAAATAATAGTTTACAAATTATAATGACTTATATTATATAAAAAGGTTAAATGATGTTTACTAATATTCTTAAATTATGTACATTTTATATTTTCTTATATTTTACTATAGATAAACTATCACTTACTTGAATAGCATAAAGTAGTTAATTAGTTTTGTAATGCTGGTCGTGAAATAATTACTATTATATATGAGTAGAGTAAAATAAAAATCGTGAGAAAGAAATATCAATTTATTTTTACGAGTCGGACATTTATAATTTAAAGAACCGGTCTTCTTCAATCTATTCGTCCTATTGTACTCTCTCTTTTTTTATATATATATATATAATTTAAACAAATGAAAAATCACAGCACTAATTTATATTTATTACTGAAGAAAGAAAATCTAAAATGTTTGGAAGGGCCATACCCCTTTACTGTTATACATAGGTTCGCCGTTGATGACACTATTGACCAACTAGTGCTCTAACCCACATTCCAATTTTTCAGAGTTTAGAAAAAAATACAAAAAATGGATATATCTTATTCTAACAATGCAAACCTTTGAGTGGAAAAAAAACAATGTGAACATTTGGCTCTAAAACAATATGAACTGTTAATAATAAAAATAAACTATTAATTTAATTTTTGTTTATAGCAACTATGAATTTAATCTTTAAACTATTGATTTTTAAAAAAACCAATCTGTTGTTAAAGATAAAATAATATAAAGCCGAAGGAAAAAGAACACAATTCCATGGCTAAAGTTATGGAAGAATAGTGACGACGATAATTTCATTTTATAGAAAATAGAGAAATTTGGGTTATAGATTCGACCTCAAAGAGGTGGATAGCCGTAAGGAAAGCCCAAAGGTTGTTCCTATCCAACCAATAAGAGTTGCTACCACATAATCTATGAGTCATTTTAGTGGGCCAAATTATTTATGATTTGAGTGTTCTATGAAGTAATATCTCTTTCTCACACTAATTCAATAGACTATTTTATGCATATTAAAAAGAATATATAGTTAATTAATGAGATAATAGTACTTTTAATAAAATATCATTTTTAAGTTAAGACAAAATAAATTATTATTATCGGTGCATTCATCATTATTATTATTACAAAATAAAAAATATTAAATTGAAAGTAATGTATATGATATTAATTAAAAAGTTCAATTAAAAATAATCAATGTGATAATATTTTTGGGCGATAATCTATTTGGGATATCTTAGTTACAAGTAATTATTATTAGTTTTTAATTGGTTATATCAGCTATTTTGGAATCATTATGTAAATTATTATCGCTTTTGCAAGGGAAAAAAAAAATATAAATTGTATGTTACACTTAGTTATAACTGATCTTTTTATTCTATCAATTTTAATATCAATTTTTCTTCACACTTTATTGAACTCTATCAATTTTAATATCAACTTTCTTCACACTTCGTTCAAATCAGCCATAAATTTTTAACAAAACATTACGTAAAAGGCTAAAGTTTTAAGTTTTTATAAATGGGATTCCTTGTAGATAGAAAATAGGTGAAAAACACATGTGAAGAGAGAAAATAGGTAAAAAAACACATATGAGAATATAAGATAATGTGAGAAGATAAGACATTTGTCCTTCACTCCTAACATATACTCAACCTTAAGGGTGATTTTGGTTCCGATAAAAAATTAAGAAATCCTGGTGTGAGAAAGAACATGAGAAGAGATAAGATGAGATAGATAGGTGCAAAAATATGTGATAAATAAAGTAATTTTAATATTTTATTTAGTCTAAAAGAAAGAAAAAAGAAATATAAGAAACAGAAATATATTTAAATTTAAAAGGATAAAACTATAAAAATCAATGTAATTTTCATTTAAATTACAATTTAGCTATAATTTTCATTATCATTTTATTTATTTATTTATTAACTAAATTAATTTTGTTATTACTTTAGTAATCAATTCTTAAATTTAAACAAATTAGTCGCATTTAAATATTAATGCAGTTATTATTTTATTTGAATTAATAATACTAAAAAAAATTTATCCCACATACAGCTAAAACAAAAGGGCAAAAAAGAAAAACAAGTAATAGTGATGTTCTCTCATCTCATTTTTCTTTGTTGTTAATGAGAGATAAAAAATAAAGTGGGTCCCATGCTGTTTTCTTTATTGCCTTAAATCCTTTCCTCTTTCAATAAAAAAAAGATACACACTTCTTCCATATTTCTTTCATCAATCTCTCTCTCGTTTCTTTTTCTGGTGTTCCAATCACACCCTAAAACCAATGTTAAAATGCAGTCTTTTACGTTAGAAAGAATAACATAAAATTTGACTTTGAAAAAACAAATTAGTTTTCTACTAAGAAAATAAGAAATGTATCGATTATTTTAATTTATTATCTATATCTATATTAAAAATAGTTCAGACATTTTCCATCAAGAATAAATATAAAAAGATACTTACTAATTAGTCTTTGCACTATAGACCTCTTCATAAAATTCCATTAGATGCTCGTGAAAAAAATAAAATAATAAATTATCAAATTATTAATTATTTTTTTTCCAGTCAACAAATAATAATAAAATGGATGTCAACAAAATTCATTAAATGTAGTCAAATTAATAAATTGAATTATATAAATAATTGAAAATAATTATAATTATTATTATAACAAAATTAATGAAATAAAAGGCAAATATAATGAATGAACATTTGAATTGGTAATTAGAATATGAATTGATTTTTCAATAAATTTTCGCTGGCATATCACATTTGGCTGCTAAAATTGTCATTTTGAGTTTAGTATTTTTGTTGTTTTATGGAAACAATTTTTTCATTCATTCATTCAAAATTTTATTATGTGATTAATTCAGTATATTATATGTAGCTTTAAAAAAAATATTTTTGTGAAACTTACCCCCACAAATTTGGATGTCTAGCATCATAGCTCCAAAGTTCAAAAAGACAAAACTTAAACAAAATTCATTCTATTCTTTTTTTCTGATTGAAATCTTTCTTCTATTCTTCCAAAAAAAAATTATTCTATTCTTCTCTCCCAAATATGATGTGTTGTTTATGAAATAAGTGTTTGTAAACGTTATTGTCGTTTGTAAGAGTCATTAGTCGTAACAAACTTCCTTTTTCTTTTGGAAGCTCTTTATTTTAGTTTTTTCGTAGTTCATCGACAATTTGCATAAAATGATCCATTTTTCATTTATACGATCATAAACCCCATTTAATATTGAGAAACCATTTTTTTTTATGTAAAGACACGATTCACGTTACTGGGAGACGTACTTTGATTATATATATATATATATATATATATATATATATATATATATATATATATATATGATGTTTATGTTGGTAGTAATTTTATTGTTTCTTCTAATGTTGGTTCTTATAGAATCATGAAACATGCATAGAAAGCCAACTTTCAATATGCCACAAAAATTAAATATGTTGATGATAAGCATGTCTCAAATGATATTTACCAAATACTCATCCTTGCAAAAAAAATTGTTCCTATGACAAAAACTATCTAATTGCCTGGATTAATTCAATTATTACCATTTATTTTTTTATTATTGATATAATTTATTAACACTATAACTTTTGTGTATACCAGATGCAATTGAGGCAATTTCTTTATAAAAAGTTTACACTAAAAATGGAATTCAATAAAAAATCATCTCTTATATATAAGGTCGTGTTATCATCTCTCATATATACATATATATGGAAAGAGAGGGAACGAGAATAACAGAAATGACGGATTGAGATTATTTACAATTAACGGCTGAGATGTATTTTCCACGCTGATTTAAAGAGGCTAGAAATTAGTTAATTCAAACAGTAGATATTCATATAGTTGTCGTTGTTCCTAGCTTATTTGGTATTCAATGGTTAGTGGTCTTAGAATAGCAAGCAATACATAAGTAAAATCAATATAAGAGTATTCATGAGTATCTTCCAATTATGAATTTTAGTTGTATCCAAACAAAAGCAAAAGTATGGAGCCCAAATATATCTTCAAATACAATAAAGCAAAAAAATAAAAATAAAGAGGCCGACTACAAGTCTTCAAGGTTGAAGATGAGGTGAACGACTTTCGCAATTGCATACTACATAGCTTTCTCGCTCTCAATAGTACTATCGACATAACGAGTTTTACTGTTGACGAGGCGAAACTACTGCAAATTTTATATTCAAAGACCACTTAACCAAATTTATTTCTTCCGAATGAGTTTGAAATTGGATTACTCTCCGATTCTCAACATATTTGAGTCAGTATAAGTTATTAAGATCAGAATACTCCAATATCTAATGTCGTTAATCATTTGATAATTTTTGTTCTTAGATTAAAAAACTCAAAGGATCATTTGAGGGAGAGTGATTGGATAATTCTAAGTCTTTTTTTGTTTGTTTGCAGGAGAGATGGTAAATAAATACCTCGAAGGACTATTGCAACATATCTTTTGTTAAGAAGCTCAAACTCGAGAAAGAAAGACATGAAGGAAATATACGAGGATACTTTGAGATAAAAAAACAATGATACCGCAAGAACGGAGGTACCTGCCTATAGGCACCAACACAATGGACAATAGTCAATTCTAAACGCAATGACGTGCTAAAAAGACAGTGCAATGAGTTTCTTATAGAGTTCCTCAATGGGGAGTTCACTGTTTTGATGCCTTTTCTGCTTCCCATCTAAGCACCAACCAACAGGCCATTTGCAGTGCACAAGAGTGAAAAGCAACAAAAAAAGCCTTTCTTTTTCCCGTTGCGGCATTAAGATTTGGTCTAACATTGACGTAGTAGGTCCCTGCTATCTTGATCCCACGAAAACCAAAGAGGACACCAAACAAGAAGGCAACACAGTACTAAAGGTGACATTAGCATGTGCTGGTTTACATTTTATAAACTGTCTTATATTAATGCAAGGTTCACTTTTGATACTAAAGCCTTTCAAGAGGAAAATTATTGCACCAAATACTCTCATGTACCTACCTATACTTACTCTGTTAACAGCTACGAAGTAGCTCCTGGGAACATGTCAAAAGAGACGAAGTGTTACTTTCCTAGTACCATAGCTAAATCCAATCATAAACTTAAAAAATGGGAAGCAGGAAGAAATTCCCAACAGAATTGGCATGCTGAATTTAAGCAAAGTTAATGCTAACTTCAAGACCCTAAACACCACTCTCGAATCTTGAATCTCTTATTAATCTGTATGATTAAAAGCAAACAACCCGACCCTCGAAACTAAAAGCCATTGAAGCAAAGAAAACACAATTCCAATTAATGCAGCCACATCTATCAGATTGAGTAAGAGCTTCACTCAAAATCCCTATTTCAATATGCCACAGTTGAAAATGTGTTATAGAAAAGGCAGAATAACAAGAGGGGATACAAAACTGGTTGTTTTCAACTACGGATTTGATCTTAACAGATATATCCCGACAATAAGAACAACTAGCAGTTATGATTAAAAAGTAAGATACTAGTCTCTTCAATTCGGATTGTTTTTCAATCCACCTTGTATAAATGAATTCAGCTTCCCTAATTAATATGGTCACTGATAAAAATACAAGCATCGGCTTCCCAAAATTAAAAGCACCACTAACTAACAGTAAATAAATTAATTTTCAATACCAGAGCTATTATGTAATTACAATCAAAGTGAAAATGAAAGATAACATGAAGGTTGCAACGGACTTTGAATGTGTTAACGTTGCAACGCCTGGTTCACCCATTGTGGGAGGGGTGCACGCAGCATAAGGTGAATACCAGTAACAGGGTGATCAAATGACAACGTTTCCGCATGAAGATGATGGCCATGATGAATCTCGCCTTTCCATTCATAAACACCCTCATATTTCACATCACCTATTATTGAAATCCCTAAATATTGACAATGCAATCGAATTTGATGCGTTCTTCCACTCCTAGGATACGCTCTCACCACTATCTCATGATGATTCTCATTCGCATCATCACCACCGTCCAATTTCACCGATTTTTCTTCAACTACCAAACTACTACTCCCTTCAAACTCCGACTCAGAAACATCCCTAAAGCTTCCCTTACCGTTAACGGATAACACCTCAAACGAAGTTTCCATTGAACGCACAACCGATCCACCCGGCAACACGCGACCGGAATCGGAAAAAGCGTAAACTCTCCACGCGCCGAATTTCGACCTACCGTGACCGGATCTAACGGTTATCGTTTCCCAATTAGGAATAGAACCGGTGCAGAGAGCGATGTAGGTTTTATGAACTTTGTGATCGGTGAAGGCTTTGACAAGCTTGGAAGCAACTTTGTGTAATTTTGTAATTATCATAATGCCACTTGTGTCGCGATCGAGTCGATTAGCAAGATGAAGCTCTGAAGGTAGGGTTTGCTGTGATTGAAGAGAGGTAAGGACGCTGTCGCAGTAGATTCCGTTGGGTTTGTTAACTGCGAGGAGCCATTCATCTTCGTATATAATGTGGGTTTTAGAGAGAGAGAAGAGTTGCGAGTTTGTTGAAGCGATTTCGGCTCTGTTTAGTTCGATTTCTTTTGAGATTGCTGGGAGTTGAGGGGATAATGGTACTGGGTAGTTCTCCGCGACGGTGGGGGTAGTTTCGGGAAGATGTGATTGTTTGGCTTGGCGTGACGGTAACATGGCTACGGCGGCGGGGACGATGGGTGGCACCTTGCACGGGTTTATGACTGGACCAATCTTATTTACCCCTTCTACTACTTTGGGGCTTGCTACCTACACCCACCAAACATCATTTTCACACCCTCACAATATGAATGTCAGTAGCATGGAAGAATTTCTTCATTTTTTTCCAAGTATTTTTGTACGCGATTATTGTACTTGAGTGTCTTTCCCTCGTGTTCTTTCTTAAATATTTATTTAATTTCTTATTCTTACAAAAAGAAAACAAAAAAAATACACTTCAAAATTGAACATAAATTATTTAAGAGCGGAGATAAGAGATTATTTTTAAAAGGATCTAAGCCTTAAAATATCTCCTTTTCTATCTTTATTTTCTCACCCTTCGTTCCGATGTAAATTACTCATTCATTGTTACGTGAACTAAAGTCTTAGTATAATTCAATGAACTAAAGTGTTAATATATTTCAGTCTGTAGTCGATGAACTAAAGTCTTAATATAATACTTTGTAAAAGAAAAGTTTTGATATTATTTGTCTACTTTGAAGTAAACTACATAGGCATGTGGCTATCTCAAGAGTAACGCTACTCAAACAAGTGTTTTAGATCTCTAATAATGAATAAATAAATTTTTATTTAATAAAAAGATCTCATACTTTAATATTTTTAAATTTAAAAATAATAAATACTATCTAAAACTAATAACATGTCAACAAATATTAAATTCATTATCAATTGAAAATAAATATTACACAAAATTAATTATATTAATTAAAAAATAAATTTTTATTATAAAATATCTATAAAAATATTTTTTTAAAATTATTGCTCAAAATAAAATTTAATAACTAAAAAAAATATAGTATATTCATAAAAATTAAAAAATTATTTTTAAAAAATTAAGATATTTAAA
>JBBPBR010000005.1:5600655-5625917 GCA_037974775.1 Cicer pinnatifidum
ATTACCTATTTCTTAAAAAAAAAAAAAAAAAAAGTGAATACATAAATTATTTATGAGACGGGGGCTGGAGTGGCTGAGTGCCAGGTGTGTGACGGACCACATTGTTTTTCCTCCGCTATCGTCTTCTTCCTTCCTTCACCGTATTAGGGTTTCCTAACTAACTTCCCGTTTCCTCAAACTCACACTCCACCCATCAATACGACCGCTAATCACTGCGTTTTCAAAACCTTCATTTGTCTCTATCTAACGATACAATCCATATCGAAATTCTTCCGTATTTTTACTTATTCGGTTACGCGCAAAATCGAATAGACTTCGATACTTACTCTATTACTCATGACTTCTTCTTCGGTAATCACCCCCGAAGATGTGTTGGAATCGCTTATGAACGACGGTACAATTGATGCCCTCAGATTGAAGATCATCAACCAGCTCAAAGCCAATGTAGTTTCTACCCTCCGTTTTTTATTTTATTTTTATTTCTTCTATTTTCCGAGTTTGAAATTAAATTTATATAAATTATAATAATACTAGTTTGATGTGTCTTTTTATTTTCTTCTATTTAATTTGAACTTTGGTGTGATTGGTTTACAAGTTCTTATATTTCAGTAAAGTTTATCGTGATAAGTTTGTGGTGTTTATTTTTCTTGCAGGAAGAACTGAAGAGTACTACTATAAAGATGGCTGAACAGAGTAAAGTTCTGAACACCCCTGGTGCTGAGAAACAGACTAAAAGAGAGCTATTTGATGCGCTTCGTCAAGAACTTGAGTAAGTGATACATTTGCTTACATTTATGTTTGGATTAAATTTTGAGTCCTTCCTAACGAACTCGAAGAGTATCGTTTTTTGCCGTGGCTGTTGCATGTTGGGCTATTCTTTAAAGTGTTTGCTGTTTCAGTTGTTCAATTCAACCCGACCATATGAAACATAGATGATGAAATATGGGTACTTAGATAAGTCTCATCACAACTTTCTAACTTGAGGCAAATGGAATGAAACTAGAAGAGTTAAATATAATATGGAGTAAATCTGCCACAGTGCTACATTTGCATGAACAACTCCCATGATACATATAGTTAGCCACTTTTGTCTTGCAGAAATTTCACATCACTAAAACAAAAATATCATTATCAAGTTCTTGGGTTTACCTTGAAATCTCTTGCCCCATATAAAAAGTATAGTGTGAATATTTGAAGATCTTGAAATTCTGTCCAAACTCCCAACTTGCTATTCCAAAATCTGTAAATCCTTTATCCTTTAAGTGGTTACAGTTTATTACTTTTAAAGTTTTGAATGAAAGAGAGGAAATCTGATAAACTCAATGCAATCATTTTTGGAATGTTTTGAAAGAGTTTGAAGACTTAAAGTTTATTCTCTATGAAATTATCCACCGTATAAATATTCTCCATTATTACTGGTTTTCCATGCTTGATCCTGCACGACATATTCCTTTGACCACGTAATGTCTTGGCTGATCAAATCAAGAATCGTTGTCTCGATTATGCGCTATCAGAAGTAAAGCCAGATTGTGTTTAAACTATATAGTTTATTCTTTCCTATTGATTTCTGTTTGCCTATCTACTTCTATCTCATATAATGGAGTACAGTTCCAAACCTCCCATCAATAACTTTTTCATCCCCTTAACCATGTTGCTGAAATTCTGAAGGATCAATGGTGGAGCTTGACCGCTTTCACTGAGGGAACTAAAATTAATGTTGAGTATAGATTATAAAGTTTATTGTGGGTCATACTCGTAATACTTCCAAACAAACGTTGTATTTTGTTATTTTGGCAGCAATTATTTCCCTAGAGTAAGTGGCATTAAATGAAAATGTAAAATATGGCTCACCAGGAATGGATTGTGTGACCAGTTTTGCACACATGAATTGGCTTAACCACTGCGCCAATGAAAACATTTGTAATGTGAATGGCAAACATAATATTTATAATTTATAAATATACACAACAGATGCGACGAAGTTGTTGCTTGTTATTTTCTCTGTTGTTCATTTATGTGAGTATGTCTCTTTGCAAATATATGCATTTATATTTATATTTACAAATATAAATTTCTGTTGACATATCTAGGTTGCGTCAAATTTTGTATCTAGGTTGCGTCAAATCTTGTATCTAGGTTTCTTAGAGCCTTGCGAAAAGAAGGATTGGAAACCCTTCTTTTATTTAGAAATTTTTTATTTATATTCTTTTACAACCATTAAACCTCTTTATATAAAGTAGTCTAAGTAGAACCTCTAGTTGATTACAAATCATATTCTGTGAAATAGACTTATCCCAAATTTCTAATAATCATGGATAAATGGCCAAAGTAGGATGAACAGTTAATTTTCTGCATATAATTATAAATCATATTCCAGTCCTCCGAAGTCGGATGTGTTGTTACTTTGGTCTTTCAAAGAATTTTGCCATCAACTTATTGCTATCATCATGAAAAGTGACATGAAAATCGTTATTATGTACATACCATAGGATTAAGGAACTAAGTTAATGTTGGTTTTTTAGTGGCGAATTCGATGTCACTTTCTTCGATCAATGGCCTTCATTGATGTCCAAATTCTTCAGAAAATCTTGGTGACGACATTTATATCTTTATTATGGACTGAAATAGGGGTTAACTCTGTAGTTGCTTCCTCGTATGGTAATACCTTTTAATTTTTGTGGCTTGTGTCTGCCTTGCTAGGTCTGAATTGTTTTTCTGGGTCCTTAGCCATCTGATCACCAAAAAAATGAGTGCACTGCATAAAATTATTCTATTATACCATTTTCCATCTTTTTTTTAAAGTGTCTATTTCATTGTATTTTCTACTAGATGCTTTATGTGGGTCTGGGTCTGGGTCATAGAATACTTGTTTGAAGTCATTAGTCCTGATTAGATTTCATCTTCACAACTATCAATTTATTTAGTTTTTGTTGCAACTCCGCTGGTTTCCTGGCTTTTCCTGATATCCATATCTATTTCATGCAGAGCTTCTGTACTCGAGAAAGCTTCAAAATCAGTTTGGGATTTAATTTTAGACAACAATGGCTTGGGAAAAGAGATAAGTGAAACAGTTGAAAGAGTGTTTTGCCGATTGAGTGGCCAGGAACCTCCTTTATTTCCGCTTCTAAATGGAGAGCCACAACCCGATAAGGAGGCTGACAGCAGAAAAGAAAAAGGTAAAGGAAAGCAGAAAGAAAATGAAAATACAAATTTGATTACTCCATCAAAGAAAAGAAGCTTTAGTGAAACAAATTTGGAAGGAGCAGATGAAACTGCCACCCGGTCCTCTGATCCTGCAGCAATATCAGAAGGTTCTGGCAAATCGCCTTTATCGATTTCAAAGACTTGAATAATGAGTTCAACTAGTTTCTATAATGGAAGTGATCACATCTGGTAAATATATCGTAGTAATAGGACTTCACTGGAGCTCAGAAGAATCTTTCCAACCATATAAGTTGTGTATTATGCAACAAACACCTTGTATTCCTTACATATAATTTATGAGTTTGAATGATGAAACTTTACCTTAGTCCATTATATAGATCCACCGATTTTTCATCTTTGAACTTATGAAGTCTAGGAGATGTGAGGATTATTATTTGAATGTCATGCTTCAAGCTATGACTAATATTAGTAACACCATTTTTAACATAATTCTTGTATGGGCAAATTCTAGCATGTAGGTGGTTCACAATAGATTACATACAAAATTACAATTTAATCCTTGAATTTTCTCTTCTCGCAGTCTCTCTGTTATTTCAACTATTGTCTCTTCTTTATTAACATTGATTACAATATTTGATTTGTTATACGGAAAATATGCTTCCAGCTGATGCTTTCTTCTAAATGGAAAAATATGTGCAACTGCTCGATGAGTACGAAGGATGTGAACTGAAAAACAGCCATCCTTGATTAGCTGTATAGTCACTAGAGTCAAATTCCGCAGCAAATTCTATTGAAACATCTTTGCCATGCTATCTGAAGACCAAGCTCACAGCTATGCTTTCACAACAGAACAGAGACCAATGTTCTTGTAGAGGAAAAAGTAAAGGTTCCAAAGTGATCTCTTCTTAAGATGCCCCCACAAACTGCTAAGTTGTCTGACAGACACCCTTAGAGCGCCATATGTATTCAACTTCACCCACCCTAAATGAGGAGGCAGCCAACAAATTCCTTGGAAAGGGCCAAGATCTATGCGGCTTCTTAGAAGGTGCACATTCAGGGTCTCGGGCCAAATAACAATGGACATCAACACTTGTATGCGATGGGCAGATTCAAGGGCAGGTATCAGACTTCATACTCTTGTTTAACAGCTTACCACATATCACTAGCATCAAGATAGACTTTCATTCTAACAGCTCAAAAGTGTAACACTCATTTATTTATTCACTGTTTTTCTTAATCTACGTGAAAAAACCAAAAACGAAAATATGAGACAGGGAGTAATTAAGTTAACATAGACCAATCAATTTGTGTGCTTGTATTGGTGTTGTAAACATAACTCGCATCAATTGACTGACCAACATTTGCGCAAACAACATTGCCACTATCCCTCATATATGTTCTGTTGAATTCAATTTCTGGGATATGGTAGCCTCTAAACGACATGTTATTAAAGTCGCTAGGATGTTCATATTTTAACCCTTCTTGTCCACTTTGTTGTGCTTGTATGCAATTTGCGTGTGGCACAGACTCCATTGAAAGTAAAGTGTCATAATGAAAACCTTGACTCCAAGATGTAGACATCATTGGATCTTGAAGCATTTGATTGTTGATTGCCTCATCTGTAGCATATGATGATTAATTTACATTAACCTTGCTTATAGTGTGTTAATGAACTCACATGCATTATTATGAAATAAAAGTTTATGGAAATTGTTGTTACCTAATGTTTGTGAAGTTAGGTTGTTATAATTATCAATTAGAGGCAATGGCCCAAGTAGTTGAACTTGTTGATCCATAACCGAGGTGTTTGTTGAATCATGACAGAAAACAAGTTGTGTTGTTCTTTTATCAAAATATGAATCAAAATAAATAGCATGCGAACTAGGAAAGGGTCTCTGGCTCAATTGCAACAATCGATTATCGCATTGCAAGAGCTTTATGTAGTATCGGTCAAGAACTCCAGGAGGGAATTGAAGATAGTGCCTCCTGAATAGAAATATTTGCCATCAACTTGAAAAATTATACATTGTATAATATAAATATTGCGAAGCTGCATGTGTATCTAGTTGTGGAAAAGATTTCATTTTTCTTATAAAAATAAAAAGAAGCTAGAAAGCATAAAATGTGGTTAGAAGTAGATATATATCCAAACCTGTATTTGGAAGCTTGACCATGAGTGAAGTCATGAGATAAAGTCCACACAGTATGCTTTCCGGGCTTTGGTTCAATCTCGCGAAAGAAAGATGGCACTTTGTCTAGCTGTGGGTTCAAATCATTTTTTTTATTTAAAAACAATGAAAACTAACATCTGTCCATTTTTTTTAATATTTAAAAGAAAGAACAATTTATTGAATAGTAAAAAATACATTAAAGGGAAAAAACAAGTACCTCAATTTCTAGAATACCCGGTAAGTTGTCCTCTATAACAGCTCGGATGGCTGAAATATTTTGCCAGTGTATTTCAATCTTTTCCTTTAAACCATCACGTAATATCTCCCACACCAATTTTCGTTTAGCATAATAAAACTTGGCTACCAAATCTGTGGGATATTTAGCCTCGTTCTGCATGCGCATGTAACTAATTGTGATCAAGAATTTAACCAACAGAAGGGATTATGTATTGACTCTTAAAGATAAAATTTATAAGTTGTTTTCTATTAGTCGTTGTTGAAAGTTGTATTAATTATTGTTTTGACAAAAATATATATTGCATAAAAAGAAATATATAAAATAAGATAATAAATATAAGAGTATTGTAAAAGAAATTCTATCAAAAGTAAAAAAAAATATGTTACTAATTTCTTAGTATGTTCAAATAATCTTAAAATCACAATTAAAGTGGAATGAAACATGTACCATATTTGAAAAGAAAAAAGTCATTCTACCATCATAGCATATATCAACTCAAAATCTATCATAGCATATATCAACTCAAAATCTATACAAGCTGGATAATATACCAGAATATTTGTTTGATACAAAATATTTAAAGAATTTAATTTGTATGCAATGGGACAGTGATAAACTAAAATAAATTTACACAAATGAGCCAGTTAAATTTCAACTTTAGATATTTTATAAAATAATATTATAACATATTTAAATGGAAAGATTTAATTGGACATATAAATAAGTGAGTGCATATAAATTGATAGTAATACAGTAACCGGTACACATGAGATAACTTATATTATGGGAGTCTCTTAAAAAAAACTTATACTATAGGAGTATGTCCTCCTCCAGGTCTCAAAATATAAATAAATATTACTAGTTAAAGAAAATTAATGAATTTAATTCAAAAATTTAAAAAAAATATATATATATTATTTACGACGCAAGCGTCTTTCAGTCTTAAATATAAATAAAAATAATATTAAGAGAAATTCATGTATTTAGTTCAATCTTTAAATTAAATACATTGAATTTCTTTGACTATATTTTTTTTATATTTGATACCAAAATAAATATTTGATAAGATAGTATTTAATTACAAGGCCGGTAATGGACATGTGAAGGCAGACCAACTGCACATAGTCTAATTTTTTTTAAGAGTATAATAGAGTTAAAAAAAATATTACTAAGAGATGAAAATTTACTTTACACTATAGGATCTAAAAAACAAAGGTGAATTAGTAAAAAAAAAATATCAACTTTTAAGATCAGAACAAATCCTCCTAAATATTTGAGACTGCACTATTTTAATTGCATAAGTCAAATATACTATATACCATATATAGTAGTGAATCTATAGTGATAGATACCTTGAAAAATCCGATGTTGAGTATATACATTGGAAAATGAACAGCCTTCAACTTCTCAACTTTAGTAGCATGATTTGTTAATGGCAGCATCTCAGGAGTCAATGTGAGTTTTAATCCGAGTGGTAGCGGATACTTGGATAACTCTTTCAAGTTCAGATTATCCTATAAGAAGAGATTAAAAAAAAAAATGTTTTTTATTCTTTAAAATTAATTAATTAATTACATTGAATAGATCATGCATATGCTACTAACATAAAGTAGAGGAATGCACGTTATTAACGAAGGAAAGTAGCATAAACTTAGAAAGATAGAGTGGTGAAAAAAAATGTAACTAGCATATATTAATTAAGTTGCATATAAAAAACAAATGAAATACCATATTATATGCAGTTTGTTCATCATCATTGTTGGATAACAAGGGATTCCTGTAGTACCCATTAACGTGCTCCATATATAAGACCTTGTTAATTATTTCAAGTAGAGACTTAGAGAGGAATCTCATGAGTTTTATGGTTGGTTTTATAGTGACTCAATTAAGATTGATATCACATCTTATTTGTGTGAGTGTGACTCTATATGTGCGTGTGCATGTGTTTTTATATTTCTTTTAATCGGGTATGTTTATAATATATTACTATTAGATATTTATCAATGAAGTATTGAAAAAATAAAAAAGAAAGGCGCACCAACTTGATTCTTAGGTAGTAAAAGCCAATTGGGATAAAACTTCTAAAGTAGAAGCTTCTTATCCCCTCAGAATCGGCTATTATGACTAGAATACACATTTAATTGATATATTTTTCTTCATTTAAAAAAAAAATATGATATTTTTAAGGTGGTTCGTTAAACTAATTGATAATGCTAACTGAATAAGCTATATCATGGATAAATTAATAGGATAAAGAAAAAAAGGCGAATATTTTAATTCTTTAGAATTTTGTTGGATATGATATCCGATATTCAATCATTCAATGCTATGCTTTTTATTTATTTATTTATTTATTTATTTATTTATTCTGAATTAAGTTTTAATTAAAATTTAAATTTTGATCTGATTTTGTCTTCAAGGTTACAATTTTTTTATATAAACAAAAGAAAGCTAAATATGAAGGAAAATAAAAATATTACGCCTATACAATTTCCAACTCATTATCCTAAAAATATTAACAATAGATAAAGTACAAGAACAAATGCATAGTCGAAATTCATAAACCCATCAAATCTAAAAGTTCAATCAAACACCCTAAATCACTTTATAGTATAAATTTGAAGTTTAGGTTCACAAACAATTTATCCTGAAAATTATAAGTTATTAGCTGAAAATATATAAATATTTTTTTTAATTTTAATTTAGAAAAGACGACATTATAATTAATTTATAAAATTGCAAAGTTCTAAAATATGACATCAACCTTAAAAGTATCATGCCAAATGTCTTTACTTTTATTATTTTTATTCGATGTAATTATAATTTATAAAAAAAGACAGATATTAATAAACTAAATATTATCTTAAAAGTGGTCTATTTAACTCGATCAAAATTAAAAAGAAACAAATCCTACCAAGTCAGTTTTCATCCTTATCTCATGGCAAACTTGTTCGAGTAAGCCATATGGTTGTTATATTTGCATTTGTGGGTCAAACATGGTACTTTATAAAACAATAATAATTTATGAATGTTTATAAATTTTCAACACTTATTTAATATTTATTTTTTTATTTTATCTATCACATAACCATTACTAACATATCACATTATTTTTTCTCTCTTAAAGTATTGATGAGATGTATAAATGAATTACCAATAATTTTTCTGTAGTAAATTGTGACGATGATAATTAATTACTAAGGATTGCCCCCATGTAGAAAATGGTGACGACGATAATTAATTACTAGATTGCTCCCATCTTTTTGCCACAAAAATATATGCTTTCAGCATTATTTGCTTTTCATTTCTTTTATAGATAGAAAAATAAAATCATGTTTAACCAATTAAAATCAGTTACGTGTGAAATTAATTTATTAAAATTACATAAAATAAGCAATATTTATTAAATATTTATTATTTTTCAAAAATTAAATTACACTAAACCACACACACGCTTAAATATCCATCCGTGAAGAGTAATTATCATAAACTTAGGTGATATTATTTTATAAATAACTACGTAGGAAATGAAACATATCTATCTATTATCTTAAAATAAATTATATAATATATATATATATGACTCGACGTGATTTATCATAGAGTTATTTATCTATATATAGTAATATTTTAGCGTTATATATAATACGTAGTTTTGATTTATTTTTTTTTAAGTGAACAATTAATTTAAAGAATAAAATAAATAACAGCAATTATTAATAATTAAATAATTAATTGTTGTATATATATAATCTATTTAGTTATAATAGTAATAATCTATTCATTATTTTATCGATTTTTATAGTATACTACCACATAGGACAGCGGCAACTTGAGGAGGTGACGTTGGATTTTCTACATGATAAAGTTACACGTGCGTTTTCCTCAAGAATATAATTTAAGGAATGTGGGAAAGTAGGGTGGCATCCAATCATCCAAGAAAGAAAAGATTTATGCAATCTTCATTTGTACCAATAAGAATCACACACTTCTATTTCGTGGATGGCTTTATCTAGTTTTGAGGTTTATAAGAAGTTAAAGAAGTGGAATTAAAACTTGGTAAATAAAAATTACAATATTTATTTTTTTGTGATCGGGAAATTCACCAACATTATCTCACACAGTATATGAGAGTATGAATTTATTTTGACTACTTCGTAATTAATAATTGCAAGTTAAAAATGCATTGAATTTGAAACCATATGGTGGCGTGTGCAGTGGTAGGGTCTCCACTTTCTCTCGAATCATACTCGATATGATCATTTTGGGACTCTTTATGGATAATAAGTGACGTTTCATAGCTTCAAATGCGAAGTCAATTTCTGCATCTTCTTCAACTCAAACATCATACTACCGCACGCATTTGTCACAATCGCCAATTATTATATATATTATTATATATCATGCTAGAACAAATTATTGGTATACACTTTATATGTACATACAAATATATATAGATATATCCTATTCATGACATGATCTTCGTTTATTATTAACTTAATAAATAGAATCAAATAACCGTATTTAGATATTTCTGGAAACAAATTAAAACCGTTTTGTATTGCAACCGTAATGAATCGAGTGATCAAGTAACTGTCACATTCACACTATCGCAGCAACCCACTTTCAGATCCATCAGCTTTTATGTCATAAAGTTACTGTGAATAAAATGGATGACTAGGACTAACCCATGCGTCGCGTATCATTTAGGATATTATTCTTAATCATACAAGCCTTTTTGCTGAAAACTCACTTAAATCATTGGAATTAAAAAGTGTGTAAGTTTTTTTAAAGAACAGCTAAGATAATTAGTATGTTAATTTGATAATATGATCAGACGAGAACTGAACTTGAGATTATCTTTAACAAAAACAATTTTGTAAAATTATTATTTTATTTATAGTTACTTTTTAATATAAGTGAAAAAAATCTAAGCAAAAATCATTGTAAAACATGGTGAGTATTACCGTGAGTATTACCATCTTTATATTTATCTAAAAAATTTTGATGTACGTTAACATTATTTGTTTTTCTTATTAATGTACATTTAATTAATTTTTTTGACATAAAATAATACATTATAATGAGAACATCAACCAATTATTTTCTTCAATGATAAACTTATAAAAACATCAATTAATAACAAATCTAATACAATTAGCAACTTTTTTAATTCTAATAGATCTTTGCTCTACAATATAAAAGAAAATATTAAAAAAATTGTAAAAATGAAATAAATTAATACGCGTGGACATGAACAAATGAGGATAAAGATCTGGCAGCTCTCTTACGTCACAAAATCTAAAACGAAGAATTAATCAGCCGTCGGCAAAGTAATGATATCCGTCCCATACTTTTTGTTATCAATTCAAAAGTGGATGAAAAGCAGAAGCACACTATACCTACAGTAGCACGTGCGCTTTTTAAATGAAGTCGCAAATTTTAGAAAATGTGTTTGAATGATCTTTGGTTAAAGCTAGCATCATTAACCACTTATGACGATCTCATTAAATTCTTGTCATTCACCACTTTACATTTCACACTTGACTGTTATATAAATAAATAGCTTGCCTCTGGCATATACTTACTTCCTCTCGTCTCAATTTCCAAATAAAAATACTAAATCTAATATCACATTTATTAAACATTATAATTAAGGGCCTTTGATTTTTCTTGATTACTTGTAAATAAAATAAAATTAAGTTTACTAATATATCCTTAATTATAATGATTATATCCTCACAAATTAAAATAAATTAATTTAAAAGTATTTTTTAAATTATAATATTAAATGTAAATAAGTTAGTTTTTGCTTATATTTATTTAAATCTAACAAATGCACATTTTTTTTTTGCTTACAATTGAGTCTTGATGAAGTACTCCAACTTTGCCCCAAAAACATACGAAATAAATCCATTCCTACGATTTCCCAACACCTAATTCCCTTTTTACCCAAAAAAAAATACTTTATGAACTCAAATATAAGTTAAAAAAAGAAAATACTCATTTAATTCACAAAAATAGAAGCAAAATTTTACGAACTTCATTCTATTAAATGCTATTTTTCTCAAAATATCCTTCAATATAACTAATTATTGCAGAAAAAAAAATAAAAAGAATGTGTTACTTACAAATTCTAATTAATATTTTGATTGCATCAAAGAAATTAAATGAATGTTAGTTCCATTCTTAATGTGTACAATGTACTAGTAACATAAATCAGTAGACTTGTATCTTCTTTAGCTACACATCTATTCTCTTATCTACTTTCTTTCTTCTTTCCTTTCTCTACACCTTATTTAAGAGCTGTCATTTTTTATAAATAAAATTGGGGCAGGCGAAGATTATTATTAATTAGTGCTACCATACTTGAAAGGACCGTGACAAAAATTATAAAAGATAATCATGATTGAGCCAAAATAAATTAAAAAAGACCAACAACGAATCCAAGTATTATTCTCCAATGCAAAAAATAAAATTGTATTATTGTAAATGTTATATTGTCCCTTGGAGTATGATTCTGAACACTTCCCGCCATTGCAAAAGTATAAAACTTGGTAAACAAACAACTGGTTTGATCAAATATAAACATAAATTGAATATACATACTACAATTGGGATGCACCAGACTGAAAAAAGAAAAAGAAAAGTATACTACTCCCTGAGCACAAGGTTAGAGATGAATAAAATCTCCAAAAATCATTGATACTAATAAAATCAATATAGTACAAAACTCAGGCCGGTTCCCAGCTCAATAAAGAATCGAGTTTCATCTCAAGGGCATTACTGATTTACTTCTCCGTATTGTGAGACTTCTCTTCGCTAAAAGCCAAATCAAAGATCTGCAAGTAGTCATCAACAAAATGCACATCAAGACCTTCTTTTACATTAGGTGCTAGCTCATCAAAATCTCTCCTGTTTGCCGAAGGAAATATTATAGTCTTAACTTCACTCCTTCTTGCAGCAATGGTTTTCTCCTTAACCTGCAATTTTCACAGCATTGCATGACAGGCAGTTTGAGACAAAAAATGCACAAAAATAAGTCATGGCAAAAAATGCTTCGGCTACAGATGAATAATCACTTGAAATTTTTCATATATTCTTAAATGCTATTTGTTGGTGAGTAGATACTGAAAGCAGTAGCCACAAAATAAATAACTTAAAAAAGAAACTCAACAACTTGAAAACCAGTGATAACTAAAGATGCACACAAGTTTCTGTATCTAAAAATTATGAAAAAACAAAATCACTTTTCTCAACATACCCCGCCAATGGGAAGAATCTTCCCTGTAAGTGTCACTTCCCCAGTCATTGCTAGATCCTTCTTCACAGGCTTCTTCAAGGCAAGGGACAACAGAGAAGTGGTCATCGTGCAACCAGCACTTGGTCCATCCTTTGGTGTAGCACCTGCAGGAACATGGAGGTGTAACTTTGAATTGGCAAAGAAAGGGTTTCCTGGTTCTTTCTCCAGTAGTATTGCTCTGGCAACTGTGTGAGCTATTTGAGCACTTTCTTTCATTACATCTCCTAATTGACCAGTGACATGCAGTGATGATTTTCCTTCCCCTTCCTCAACAAGTGTAGTCTCTATATACAGAGTAGAACCACCCATTGCAGTCCAGGCAAGACCCATAACAACCCCAGTTGGTGTCCGGTCATAGATGCGCTCCGCATGGAAGACAGGCTTGCCAACAAAATCATCTAAATTTGTATTATCAACCAACACCTTATCAATAGTCTTTGTTTCAATTTCCTTATCTTCCTCTCTTTCTTTTGTAACCTGCCAAAATTAAGATCCATAGATATCAAATTTGTGAATCAGTAGCTTTGGACCACATAAAACTCTAAGGTTTCACAGGAAAAATAATTGTGTAGTGGTTATTGGACCACATAAATATTTCAGATTCCAGATTGAGGTCTTCATACAGAAAACCTCATAATATTTTGCCAGTTTGAAACTATTGTACCAATTGTACGATAGTCATAGAAAACCCGGCAAAACCCAAAAAATGCAAGTAATGGCACTAGCATACCATTGAAGTAAATATTAAGAAAAAGACTTTGATAGTTCTCAACGTCCCATCAATGCTTGGAATTAGTAGGTTTTGTTTTCTTGCTCAATGAACCATATTCGGAAAATAACCATTTCACAAGAGAGAGAGAGATATATGATAGCGCTTTCAGAGTGTTATACTACCTCCATATCTGTAGATTTATTGTCAAGACAAAGAGATTGATCGGCTGGCTGATTTGATTGCACATTATCAACTTCTTCGGAGTTTTCATGTTCAGGATTGCTACTCTCAACTAACACGGAGTTTGCAACAATGGTTTCACCTTTCCTCACAAGCTGTAGTGCTATCTGTCATGCCATAAACAGAATATTTCAGGGACCAGGATGCATTTACTAAATTTAAGTTCAGATATTGTGATGAACAAATGCAATCAATAATTTGAAACAGATAGATCAAGAAAGGCTGTCTTTTCAAACATACACACCATAGCATATTTTACAGTAACTGACAGTATTGACCTAAAAAATACTACATACCTTCCGGTAAATTTTCTCTATGTGCTTTTGAAGGTTTCTGACTCCTGCTTCTCGGCAGTAACTTTCAATTAAAGCAAGGAGAGCAGCATCAGTCACCTCGACCTGAAGCAGGTTAAACTTAATAGTCAATTTTTTTTTCAACCAATTCAAACAAAAAAGGCAATAAAAAAATGGCATCATTATGCTAGCAATAGCTCATTTCAGTTTTTAATATCCCATTCATTGCAGGAAAAGGAACCCTGTAAATGGGTGGAAAAGATAAATACCTGTTCAGGCTTTATTCCACAAGCTTCACGTGTAGTTTTCTCCAGATAATCTCTTGCAATGTGCATTTTCTCATCAGTAATATACCCAGCAATAGCAACAACCTCCATCCTATCCAATAGGGGATTTGGTATCATCTCCACTACATTTGCAGTACAAACAAAAAGAACCTGCAGCAAGATTCCAATGCATGAGTTGTCGTGGTAAAAACATGGATGGCGTGCCAACTTGGACTTCAGGGTACTTCATGAAAACTATCCATAAAAAAATTGTTTTGACTATCAAGACTAGCTATAGAAAGATAAAATGGGTCCTTTTAGATCAGCAATGAGCATGTAACAAATAAACCGTGCACAAATGCTGAGTGTTACACCTCCCAGATTATCAAATACTTACCTTTGATAGATCAATGGGAACATCAAGATAGTGATCCAGAAAATTAGCATTCTGCTCAGGGTCCAGGAGCTCTAGCAAAGCACTGGCTGGATCACCGGCATGTCCTCTTCCCAACTACCAATTGAATGATACAGTGTCAATACTAATTGTCAGTTTTATAGAATATTTACGAGATAAGGAATTGTAAGAAAATAAATAAAACTGAAACTTGTGCATTATATTTATTAGGACTAGGAGAACCAATGCCAAAGGATAATCAGAAAACAAAAATACTCAGCCACAAATAAATCGAACTGTCTAGCGATGTATTACTTTGTCAATCTCATCGATCAAAACAAGAGGGTTGGCTGTTTCCACATTCTTAAGGCATTGTACCATCTTTCCTGGCATTGCACCTATATATGTTCGACGATGCCCCTGTAAGATTCAATATTAATGATACAAAACACCACCACATGTTACTATATAACTTCCATCAATTAAACCTAGTGAAGGAAACAGAAATGTTATGTACCTTGATTTCAGCCACATCAGCTAATCCTCCAACAGAGAATCGGAAGAACTTACGGTTCAAGGCACGTGCAATTGAACGGCCAATACTCGTTTTTCCAACTCCTGGTGGACCAGAAAGGCAAATAATTTTTCCTGCATATATGAGAAAGATCAGGAACCATGTCACACTTTTTGAACTTGCAAAGACCATAAGCAAGAACCAATGGCTTGAACTTTACAAAAATGAATAAGCTTACAGAGGCCAATATATTAAAACATTTTGAATTAGAATCAGCACAAAACACATAAAATTGAGTACGTTTGTCTTGATTGAATTTTGGACAAAAGAATAGGCATCACATTTCAAAGCTTGACTAAGTCAAGTATGCCCGTAACATTTTAAATTGATATTCAAATTTCACATTAAATTTATACCAGTCAAAATAACCAACAGTACATACTCCAGAGCCGGTTTGTATTGCCTTGAAATGTTTATATGATATATAGAATACAAATTGGACATCAACATAGATGGTGATTTTAGACTACTTGGAAACCTATGTCAAGAAACCATAGGAATTTGACAGACATTAAAACCAAGACCAGCATTTAGTAAGGTAGTATGTACCACAAACTAAACACTCACATAAATATTTGAAATACATTACTAGATGATCATAGTTACCTTGTGAAGTCCCTCTTAATTTCCCAACAGCTATGAATTCCAATATTCTTTCCTTCACGTCTGTTAATCCATAATGGTCTTCATCAAGAATCTTTTGCGCCCGAGTAACATCAAAGTTCTCATCACTGGATTGGGAAATTAACAGACTCAGACTTGTGAGGTTCGCGACAGTAACTTTTAAAATAAAAACTTAGTTCATCCACCATGAATGAACTAAGTTTTAGTTGTCAACTTCTAAGGGCCTTCGTAAAGCTATCAAATACATCCGTCCCACCACCATGAATGGTAGGGGCCTAGAGGGGTTGTGTTTCCCATGAGACACGTATTGAAATCTCAAACAAATTTAAATTACTTTAGCAATAGTAATAAGAATGAAATTCAATGTACACAAACCTGTATTCACCCCAAGGCAGTGCAGTCAACCAGTCCAAGTAGTTACGGGTAACACTGAATTCACTAGAACTAGCCTCCAATAGCTGTAGCTTTGTGAGTTCTTCATCTATAACTTGTAAAACATGAGGTGGGCATTTTTCTCGCTTAGGTTCAATCCTTTCCCTGAATTTACCTGAAATAAAAGGTAAAGTTAATATTATCATATAAAAAGTTTCATTAGAAAGTATACTCCAGAAAACATATTACTTTGTGGATTGACAACTGTAAGCTATATAAACTAACTTTGATCAGGAGACAAGAAGCATCAAATAAAACACAAACAAGTAGGATATAAAGAGCACCCCTATACTCACTATACAATAAAAAAAAAATATGACGTCAAAAAAGTTTAGTAGAGAAACATAAAGAGGAGAACAAGAAAGAAAGAAAAATCAGTCAGGTGAACATTTTTAGTAATTTGGCAACCAAAATTATTTCCATCACAGAATCTAGGCCCTACAACTACAAGAAACAATCACCTTCATATCTATATCATGTATACACACCACTACATCAGTCTTTAAGGCATGAAACTAGTTATAAAATGAAATCCACCATCTTGTTATAAAAACATAGATCAAAACCAACCAGTAAGAGCTGTCTTGTCATCAGTCTCCAGTCCCAATTCCTGCAAATAGAAGAGCATTCAGCAAAGCATATCATACATATACATTATAATTGCACTCGAATTAGGATAGAGGGAAATGCAACCAGGAAGATCAAAGGCCCAGATCAACACCAAAACTTTATAGACCACAGGATAAACTATAAAGCCTACTGTAGCCGTGAATAGTAAATTATGAGCTCAGGTTCTACACATAGAACTAGAGGTTCTGCAAAATAATGGTGCATAAATCACAGCTAAGCTAACTAGTTAAAGCCAAGAGCTTGTCAAGTGTCATAATTAACCAAAATTATAAGTTTTACCCACGTGTAGAAAGAAAGGATGCAAACAGTATCTTGTGTGCAAAGCTAACATAAAGGATGTACAATGGATGCATGAAAGATGTAACCAACCTTTCTGAATTGTAGAAAATTTTATTGATATCAGTGAAAAACAAGCTTGTCTAGGATTTCAAATCAAAGGTTTGGTACCTTCTTTATGGCCTTAAGCTGCTCATTTAACAAATAACGACGCTGCTCACCGCTTATCTTTTCTTCAATTGCTTTTGCAATTGATTCCTGCAATAATTATCACAAACTTCAATAAATGATGTAAAAATTAAGTGCAGCAGACAAGAAAGCCAAATACATTATGACCTGAATTTTACTGATTTCCATCTCCTTCTTTACCAACTCGAGTGTAAGTTTCAGTCGTTTATACACCTGTTCAACAACACAATAAATGCAACTCCAAATGTTATAAATTCAGTGTTTCATATGTTCAAATCTTTACATGTTAACTTGAT
Organism: Cicer pinnatifidum; assembly: GCA_037974775.1. NCBI lineage: Eukaryota > Viridiplantae > Streptophyta > Magnoliopsida > Fabales > Fabaceae > Cicer > Cicer pinnatifidum. Next base: position 5,618,459 of record JBBPBR010000005.1, read on the forward strand.
AGTAATACAGAACAAAAGCCCAAGAAATTAAATCTTATGACAGCATAAAAACTGAAAAAAATAGTCTGCAATGCATCAAAGTTGACAATTCTAAGTGTCAAGTCCAAATTTACTCACATCAAGCTCTTCAAGAACTTGCTGGCATTGCAATTTGTTTGCCCCAGATATTGCAGCTCCAAAATCAGCTAGCCTTGGATAGGTAAAATCACCTATATGCTGCAAAATTTAAGAAGAAACAAAGTCAACATATTAAAATGATAAAAGTTATGACTGTAACCCAGTATCATAACATGTAACCACCATATAAAGTACTTCAATTCATTTTTGTTTTAAATCAATAATAGAGTAAAAGAGAGGCACTCATTATTGATTTATTCATGCTTATGTAGGAAAACGAGTGATACATTATCCATTAGTTTCTGAGAAAATCAACAACTTCTTTATGTATTTGTTGTTTACCAAACAGAATAGCCATTAGTAAGTGATGCAAGCAAGCTTTCATGGTGGGAGAGGCTGATTATAATTATAATATATATACATATCAAGTGAGAGGAAATGTTATAATGAGATACGGGAGGATTAAATTAAGACCATACAACCGTACATGGATGGTCATGATTGAAAGAAGTTTAAGTGGCACATGACCACTTTAATCTTAGCCTTTTATGATTTGATCAGTGGCTAAGATCTATTTCTCTCATCTCCCACAATAAAAACTACAATTAAAATAGTTAAAAATATATTTAGCCCATATAAAATACCCTCTTATTATGTTTAGTTCCTGCAAAAAATTCATTGATGATACACAATACGCTCTCGAAAATCTTGTGGAAAATGTCACATCTATGTGTTCACAAACTGTAGTTATGCAACAAGATCTTATTGAAGGACAAAAAAATGTAGTTATGCATTTCAAAGTAAATTACACTCTTGTAACAAAAAAGCAGGATGCATAGTGTGTTATACTTATACAGCAAGTTTAGTAGAAGAAACCCCGACAATCCATAAATCCTAGTAAAATTTAATATACGACACAATTACAAGAAACTTCTCTAAAGTACAGCCAAAAACTTCAAAGAACTTAGATTCAGGGTGCAAATTGATAAACAACTTCGGGCCCGTTTGTTTAAGATTCAATAAAGTGGTTTTAAAATAAATTAACTATAAATTAATTTTTAGACATTTTTATGCAAAGCACAGGCAGATTTGTATACAACAGCAGCAACAACAACAACCAAATTTATCCCACTAAGTAGGGTCGGCTACATGAATCAAATGACGCCATAACTGTCTATCAAATAACACATTTCTATCCAATTCATTAATCTCTAGGTATTTTCTAATAGTTTCTCTTATAGTTTTTCAAGGTCTCCCTCTGCGTCTAGCGATTTGACTATCCTCGGTCTGATATATTCTCCTTAAAACAGAATCTACAGGTCTTCTCTTTGCATGTCCAAACCACCTAAGTGAGTTTCCACCATCTTTTCTACAACAGATTTTATCCTCATAGATATGTATATAATTTTATTTTGGAGGAGAGATGTATTTGTCTATAATAATGAAAATCACTTTTTTAATCATTCGCATCTACTATCCTCATTGAAATCAGATTATTTCTTTGAATATACTAAAAAAAGACAAACGGGCCCTTAATCAAGGGATTATTCAATAAGCTGTTCTACAGAGCCTAATTTAAACACTTATTCATAGCTAGCTAAAAAAGCCGGTAATATGTTACAAGCTATTTTCATAAGTATATCAAAATACTAAATAAGAGCTTATATTATAAAATAAACCCAAGTAAGCTCTAAATAAGCTCATCTAAACAGTCCCTCATTGTTATCAAGATATCTTAATTTTTAAGGTCCGCTATCAAGGTATTTAAAATGTGGCAGGGCTCGAGAAGTCTTTGCCTAACATTTTTTGCTGTCATTAGTCTTTTTATACCTCATCATTCTCTCTCTACAATCCCACTGGTGGTAAAATGATCACAAAGATTGAAATAGACTACATTTAAAAAAAATGTTCTTTTACTGAGTGGACTATATTCCATATTTGAACAAGTTATGTGACAATAGAATGAAACAGTTTAACCTAAGAAAATACATTAGGTCCGTCTTCATGGAAGAAGCAATATAGAGACAATAGTTTTTGCAATGCAAAAAAGAAAATTATAATAATCAAGTAGATTAAAATTCACAAACTACAAATTCTAGCAAAGCAATGCAAACAAACCAATCGCATAACGAAGGGCTACTCTGAATCCCACCCCATTCCCATGTTCCAATAAACACAAGCAAAGAAGGGTATAAAGTCTAAACCTTGGTGTAAGTCTGAACATGATCTCTCCAAAGAGAACTTGTTTTAAGAACATCCCTAAGGGTCGATATGACCTCGAAAGATGTGGCCTTTATGATATCATCATCTTTGTTATAAGCTTTATCCTGCAGCACTAAGTAAAAATTAATAAAAAGATAAATGGTTTTTGTCCAATAAAAATGTAAAAGAAATCTTTCACTTTAATGAAAATACAAAATGAGGAAATAATAAATAAAGACATGCCTTGAGATGATCAACTTTTACAGTAAGCGGGTCCTCACTGACCTGCAAAAAAGGCAAGTGTTAAACAACCATCAGAATACTTTAGCCATATATAAATGATTATCAGATATCAGCATCTCTGTGAACAAAGCTCAAGCATAAATATAGAGAGAATGGCACCAAAATGTTATTAAACACCATTTTTTTTCTTCTTAATGTTAGCATGTTAAATACCAACCATCTCTGTTATGCGAAGACGTCGATGACCAATCAGGATCACCTGGTCCCCATGGATACTTGAAATCTGGTATTGAAAACACAGAATTATTGACAAAAGGTTAGGAAGTTATTAAATCTAAACAAGTAATTTGTTGAAGGCAATAAAGAAACTATTAAGCTGCATACAAAATCACATACTTGGGCAAGTGTCCCAACGTCATGAAGACGGTTAAACAACTCTTTTCCTTTTAAATCATATACACTCTTTTCAGTATCAGAGCTAGATACTACACTGGGATCAGAGTCTGGCTCATCTTTAAGGAGGAAAGCACCAGCATAAGGGGCTTGTCGATCACGACTTTCCTGTAAAGCTGCCAACACTTTGGGGTCCTGGACGCATAGTAAAATACTCAATATAGTTAACACAAACATACTTTCAAGTTCCAAGTCACGTCTAACCAACTCATGGACACATACATGCACTGATAAGAGATTACAATTATCATATGGTTAAGCCAGAAGCATGTAATGAGCAAAGACAGAGATTGAAACCATCTTTCTTGGCAACTCACCATACCTTAACAAATATTGGCATGTAAAATCCTGGGAAAAGGGGTCTGTGTTGCAACGGTAATGCCAAAACCTGATCCAAAGGAAATGAGAAAAAATAATTATTAAGTAATCAAGGAAGCTGATAATATAGCAAAGAATATGAGGAACCAGACACTTGGATAAAACTATAATTGGGAGGTCAATGAAAGAGGGTGATATCTATAGGGTGCTACAAAGTATAGGGCTGAATAGGGAGTCTATTGATAAGATAAACGGAGGTCAAGAATGCATGATCCCAATATAAAGGTAAACTAGCATGAGCTAAAAGTCTTAGACCTAGATGTGAGTATATGGGCGTAAGAGTTTGGAGAGAAAGGAGAAGTTTGTGAATTCTGAAAATGTGTAAGAATGATTTTAACTGAGTCAAGTCCATTACAGTACATTGTATATATAGTGAACTATCTAACTATGGTAACAGAAAACTACAATAACAACAGAAACTACTATTCTCATATGATAAGCAAAAAAACATAAAGGAAAATCACCCTCGCAAGGATATTAATAACTTAGTTGTAGGGTAAAAACTCCATTTGGCTCAGCCAATAAAATCCTCATTGCAGAAGCATACAACAAATGTTAAGTTCATACACAACATTTGATCAACTAGCATTTGTGGCTACTCTTCACATATTACAACCCTAACAACACTACGACATCTATATCCATAAAAACACAAATTTCACATACAGTAGTAATAATTATCAAATTTCGGCCTTGAATTACAATTTCAGCATCCCATTTTCCAATCAAATAAAAACGTAATGTTCATATCAAAGACGGAAAAAGAAGCCAATTTACGAATCATTTAAAGAGTACTTAAAAACAATTCAGCAACTAAGAAATAAGTAAAATCCGAAACCAACAGTGAGGTAATCTTCGGGTCTGGGAAACGTGGAGACGATAGCAGATGCCTTTGAGGGAGACTCCTCAGCCGCTTTGACTTCGGCTTCAACCACATGATCGGATCCCTCGCTGGAATCGGAACAGAAAAAAATCCGACCTCCTAAATAGCGGTTACTCCGACTCAAGCTGAGAGAACTCAACACTCTAAGCAACGGAGATGCGGAATCGGCTACGGGTCGGAGCACCGGAACCGAGGCGGGGTTTAGACGGTGGATGCAAGAGGATGAAATGAGCTTCAACATTGGATTTGGGGATGAGGTGAATGTGTGGAAATGGATTGTGAAAATTGAAATTGAAGTGTTTAAGATATTTAGACAGTGGTGATAAACACCATTGATGGTAGTGGTCCTAGTGGAAGCGAAACAGAGATGTAGAAGAAGGGTGTGTTCGATTCTGGAAAGGAGATTTGTAAAAGCCCCTCATAAACCCTCGTCTATCTGGTTTTACCAAAATGACCTTTCTTGCCCCATAAGTACTCTTTTGTCTTAACACTTTGTTTCATTTGTAATAAAAGGGGAGATGTAGGAATTAGGAACTAACTAGTGTGGGGGTATAATGGGATTCATCTTTGTAAAATTAGGCTTCCATTTCTCTTGAGATTTTCTTATAGGCTTTGTTTGCATTGGTGATATGTGATTGAATAGAGTGGTATTATGTTTTATTATTTAGATTATTTGAAATACGATGGAATATATTTTATCACATAGCATCTTTTATATTAAATTTTATTTCTCTTTGATTTAGAATGAATGAAATGAAATCATATATTACTTTATTTATAATTTAATGAAATAATGTTTTCTGTTCCTAAAAGTATGTGTTAAAAAATCCAAAATATAAATATTTTGTTGAAAAAACAATATTTAACCTTTCGAATAGTTAAATGAACAAGTTCCAAAGTAAAATTTGTATACTTTGAGATTTTGTTTGAATAGATGGAATTGAATGAAATGATACACAGTTAGATTTTATTGTTTGAATTTATAAAAAATGAATGAAGTGACATGAAATAAAATTGGAATCTATTTAATCCAATACCATTATTAACCCCTATTCTTTTATTTGATCAGGTTGGAGTGTTTTTTTTTCTTTCCTTTTTCACTTGCTCCTCTTCTCTCGTGTCTTCTTCATAAGGTTATTATGTTCATCACTCGATGCTAAAACGTGAATGAATGTTAACATCCGATACTGATGGGCTTGTTTGCTTTCCATTGCCACCAGATCAGTTTGTTAGCTTTATTTATTAGGGAGCTACTAAACTTTCTTAATTAGAAAGAAGATGTGATACACTTCTTATTGTCTTGCTATTCTATAGATACTATCTTGCTATTCTACACATCACATTTGCATCTGGCAAGGGAAAAAGAGATATGTGAAATAATTATAGCTATGGAATTTTAATTATTTTAAATTAAATGTTTTAGTTTTAAATATTAATAATTTGGAATTAGGGTAAATATGAAATAAATCATTTATATTTCATGCTATGACATAAATTATATAAATTATAGAATGATAATTTTGTTTTGTTCCGTCGTGTAATTTTGTTTTATTCCGTAATAAAATATCTAAACAATATAATGAAAATTTTATTTTATTTTATTCTCTTCAGCTTTACATCAATCCATTCTATTATGTCAATTTTAAAATATTCAAACAAAATTTAAAATGTAACTTTCAAGCATAGCATTTACTTTTTTCTCTTTCAATTTACCCTCAAGCTTTCCGCTTTTTTGTACTCTGTTTATTTTGTAGCTTTTGTTCATGCTGATTTGCATTGACTGATTTTTTTCTTCTTCCTATGTACCCTGGTTTTATTTAGGTACACAGCTTTATCATGCATCTTTAAGCCATTGTTCACACATATGTTTATCAATTAACGAATTTCCATTTGCACAGTGCATAATTATTCTGGTCCAGTGTATCAACGTTTCAACACATCTTAGTGCTATCGTGTCCACATCTCAGCCCATCAACGATTCCATTATTTTGGATTTTGAAGCGCGAGACGTGATTCATTGATAATTCAGATTATAGTGTTGGCTTGTGTAACTAAAGAAACCATGATATTCCAATTAGTTCAAATATTCAATAGTTTCGCAAATACAATTTTTGTTTACAACAGAGATTAAAAAAATTATACGCTACAATGAAGATAATTTATATAATTTTTTATTGATTTAATAAAGGATAATATATTTTAATTTTATATAAATGACATTTTTAATATTAGGATAAAAATATAATAAAAAAGTTATAACTCATTTAATTTTGTTTATATTCCAAAAAAATGGAATATCAAATTTGTTCTATTACGTTGTAACATATTTGAACAATAGTAAGGGATATTTTATTTGTTTCATTTCTTTTTATTTCATTCTATTTTACTTTATTTCGTTATACTCCATTCATTTAAAAGTATCCAAACAGAGTTATCGATTTTTTTATATTTGAATTTAGTCTATATAAAAGTCACTAGGTTTGAGTTTATTTTTTTTATAAAAATTGGATATGATTTGTTAATTTGTTTAAAATTATATTAATATCTTTAATTAAATAAATATCTAGAAATGATAGAATGTACATTTATGGTATATTTGGTTGGAGGAGAGTTAAGATGGTTTTTAAAAAAATTGTGTTTGATTCAAATTTTAAGAAGAAATAAAGGAGAGGAGCAAAAATATCTCTTTAAGTGTTCAAATATAAAACTATTAAAATTATCTCTCATCATCCCCTCTTATCCTTTTTTTGAAACAAAGATGTCTCCCCTCCCATCCCTTTTTCTCCCCTCCATTAAACCAAACATACCTTGTAGAATATTTGTTAGTGTATTAAAGATATAAATTTTGTTTGCACAAAAATTGTATTGAAAGTTGTACATTCTATTTCTCAAAAAGTTAAAAATTGTGTTTGTAATACATTATTACTATTTGTATGATTCTTAACACGTGTTATTGGGGCATTCTTGTGACACATGACATGTTCTTAATAAGCGAAAAATACATTTTTTTTTTTATATTTTTAAAAATTACTATAACCGATTATACATCTCTATTTTTTTTCCTCAAAGGTGTATAAAGAATCACAATAAATTTTAAAAAGTGAAAATACACTTTCGACCATTTTATTTTATTTTATGTTTATTTTAACCAATAGCGAGAGTTAACAATTTCTTAATAAATAA
>JBBPBR010000005.1:5639508-5649793 GCA_037974775.1 Cicer pinnatifidum
AAAAAAAAAAAAAAACAAGAAACTCGCAATTACAATGTGATTCGATGTTTGTAAAAGTTTTACCAACAGTCGTTTTAGTAGTGTTAAGGATTTGGCAGTAAAAGTTTAATGTGCAAAAATAAACGTATTTCTAAAATTTTGGGATAAATAAGTTCTTTTTAGGCCTAAATCTCTAAATATGAGTTTGTTAAAATGACTACCCAAATTAAAATAAAAATTGAATTTCTATTTTTAAAATATAATAAGTTATATAATGATGTTTCCATATAGGTAAAATAAATTATCTATAAAAATTTCTGAAAAAAAATATAATACAAAACTTAATTGTTTTTGTTTCAAATTTGACATACGGTTTAGGAAAATTATAGACTGTATTAATTAGTTGTTATTTTACTCTATCAAAACACATCTTGTTAATTTAGATAAAAATAAAATTTAAGCAAAGTCTAATACAAAGAGAGATCAGCTCAATAAAAAGGCACGCCTGAGTGCGGCCCAAGGACCGGAACAGGGCCTAACGTGTAAAATTGTATTGGTATGTTCTTCAAAAGTCTTCAAAATACATATTTAGATTAATTAATTTGGATATGTCTTTTTTTTCGTCAAAATAAACCTCCGAATGGATCAATCCAGTGAGCACCGGAAATGTTTTTTCAACTTATAATGCTTAGGCTTGGAGGTAGTCTTAAGAGTTGTACAAGTACACTTGTTTGAAAATTGAATATGGTACCCCTGTTAGGCTTGTTACCCACAATATAAAATAAATTCAATTTTATCCTTTTAATTTTCACTCTTCTCGTTGTAAAAAAATATGCTCTAAATTTGCAAAAAAAATTTGGTATGTTTTTTTTTGTTTTTTTTTTTTTTTTTGTAATATTGGAAATTTTATATTGTTGAAAAATGAGGTTTAGGGTTTAAGATTTATGGTTGGAAAAAACACAATTATGTGTAAATTTGAATGAAATTTTTACAACTCATCAAATATTTGAGTTATGAGAAGTTGTCACATCAAGGATAAGAAAGGTTGACCAACAAAACTGAATAGTTGTTATTATTACTTGTTATGATGCAAAGATCGAAAAGAGAGAAAAAGTATCAAAATTAATTCTCAATTACGTTAAAAATGAAAATATAAGTCAAATAAAGGTAACTCAATGACTTCAACTAAAATGTATAGTTGTTCGTTTAAACTTAAATCGAGATCATTGAAGAATGGTGAGATACAAATTATTTGTTTAATGTGTGGACTTCACAATTGAGTTAGTGGTTACCTTTGAGACTAATGTATTTGTGGGATGCTTAAAAAAAAAAAAAGAAATGTGTTGACAAAGTGACACATTGCACCGAGACACAACTTAACATCTTTGAGAGATTGAGATAAGAAGAACATGAATTTAAAAGGGTCCATAACTAATATACAACGTCTGCTGAAATTACTTGAAGTTGAGAAATATGTTTGTTGGAGTATGACCCATAAAGACTCCAACGTTGTGAGGGACATGTTTTGGACGCATTCGGACTCCATAACTTTATCAACATGTTCCCTCTTGTATTGATCATGAATAACATCTACAAAACCAACAACTACAAGTTACCATTGTTTGAAATTGTTGATAGAACTTCAATTGAGTTGACATTCAACATTGCATTTGTTTACATGGATGTGAGCGGCAAAAAAAAAATTTGTTGGGTCTTGGAGAAGTTAAAATAGTTGTTTGTTTTAAATGCCTCATTTCCTCAAGTGATTGTGACTCATAGAGAAATTGATTTGATGAATGCAATTAAAATTGTATTTCCATCTTCAACAAATTGACTTTCTCTCATTCATATCAACAAATATGTTAGAGTCAAATGTAAACAATATATATTGAATAATGACATGCAATAACAAATTCTAGATTTGTGGAGGAAAATTGTGTACTATTAAGAAGAGAAGGAATACGAGCAACTTTTGCAAAATATGGGGACCAAAACTGCAATTGATTTTTTTTTAATTTTTATTTTTACAATTATACATGTTTAGGATTATGCATGTATGTTTGATATATTTTATATTTAAATATTATTTTTTATGTTTGAATATTAGGGTTGAGTCTGTCAATTGGCTACTAAAAAGATTTTTGAAACACAATAAATGAGATTATTTATAAGACATAGGTTTGTAACACATAAGATAGTATTGTTTAAGATGTTGAGGTTGCAAGTTATGAAGATAAAATTATCGTTTGAGACAAGTAAGGGTCACAAAAAGCTATATACACAATAATTCATTATATGAGAATTTGACTTGAGTTGTATTAAAGAAAACTCTAACTCATATGATGAATACAAAAGAGTCAACTATGTCGGTAATGACAAAACCTCGTGTCATTGTAGAAAATAATTAATGTTGTTGGATGAGAGACATTGAAGAACAAGTTTGCATGAAATAGTATATACAAATACAACATTAATGTGTGCACCACCAAATAAAATTAAAATTAAAGGTGATGTGAAGAGGAAGAAAAGTAAGAAATAGAAATGATTTGATGTATATGGCGACCATTGGTTTTTTGAGCATATGAATATGTCTTATTATGATAAAACAACTATTCGTGCCTTTCGGTAAGGACCTATGACGACATGCCATCAAACAACCAAACAAGCCTCCTCTAATTGATCCATACATTGAAGACAAATGAAAATTGTGGATATCGTGTTATTGTTATTTTGCTTGATGATGGTGAATAATATTGGAGCATTGCTAATCATATTGAAGGTATTCATATTAAGACAATATTTTTTTTTTTTGGGTGCTACATAAATAGGGAATATATCAAATTTTTTACAATGTGAAGATGAGATGATTAAATTTTAACCATACAACAATACATGGATGATAGTATCTAATATTTCACGTACCTATTTTTAAACTTGACAAAATGTTCAACCATCACGGTCTATTTAATACTAATTAACTATAATTAATTTATAGTAATTTTTAATAATTGAGCCATAATTAATTAATTAATTTAACATAAACATTATAGTCGATATCCATGTCTAAATGAACATGAGGATGGCTTATGGTGCGAAAATCAAGGATCAACTTTGCACATAGCTATACAAATTTAACGTATTGTCATAAAATAATGAGATTGTGACACGAAAATGGATCCATTATCCATATCACATATAACTGCTAATATTTTAACTACCATTTTGATGGCAAATGAGTATACAAGCTGAACAAGTTATACTAAGCAAACATATGCAAGCAAGCAGAGGGTAAACTTTGAAACAGGAATGGAACAATAAAATTAGAGATGTCCTCCTCCTCCTCCTCCTGCTGTGCCACTTACACCCTCCATAATGGCAAATCGCATATCTTCAGATGGTTTCCAGTGCCTTTTCCTCTGATTTATGAACCAATTATTTATCTGCTTTATATCAAGTCCTGTCATTTCTGATAGCTGCAATTTCTCCTCCTCCTGCAAAATATTTTTTAATCCATTAGTAAACATTAATTGCATAATAAAACATATGGAATAAATTAGTATAGTTTGTGATATTAAAATTTGAATTACCATGGGATAAGGCCACCTATAGTGAACATTCCACCACTCCATCAATGTTTTTCTGGCATCCTTTGGTAGTTTACCCTTTTTCCTTTTCTTAAGAAATTCCTTTCTCAAACTGCTAAGATAACCACCATACTTACGAAGTAGCATTTCCTTCAGCTCTTTATTGCCTGAACATGATGTGCCATGACCACCTTCTACTGATCCTTCAACCTTTACACAACTCATTTCATCCTCTGATGCCTCATGATCTGACAAAATAAATATGCAGGACAAAATTATATCAAAATGCTTCCAACATTCAAACACACAAAATTTAAAGATTTTTAGTTCAACCATGAAATGCAAGCTGCATATATGTAACTTTAATTAGCATTATACTTTCTTATTTTTTGTTCAATGTATGCACACAATAAATGGATAAAATGAAAAATTAAAGGACAGAGCATAAAATTATGGTGTAGTACTATAACCATCAATTGGAAGTATATATATTGGAAATAAAAGGTTGGTTTCAAAGGATCAACACAACATATTGGTCCACCTCAAACTCTAACAATAATCGACGATTCTTAAGAAAAGTAGAAATTCAAGATCCTATTTGTCGTTACAATTGATAAAAGGACATAATTAGTATCGGTTCGACAAATTCAATTTTGAGCAAAACACATTTGTTTTTTTGTTGTTTTTATTAAACAGACACCAATTAAGTCACTTTCTCAATCTAGAGAAAACTATAAACTTTTACTCCCATGAAACAAAGTTCGTCATCGTTCGAGTTTTGAATAGTTTTCAGTATCGGCCAAAAGTGGAACCTTAATAAAAATTTACCTAAGATATAACATGGCAATTATTATATACCAAACTAGTCAGCCCTACTTTCTATTGCTTCAAAATTTCATGGCAATGTATGAAAATGGTCCCCCCTCTAAAACATTTTCTATATCATTTATTTATAATGAGTATCCAACATCAAGCTTTCGCTTTCACCTACGGAAAGCAAAATGATGCTGACATCTTCATTCGTAAATTTGTACTACTAGATATATAGAAACAAACATAAAATCCAAATTCAAAAATATTATCACCATGCATGCAATGCAATTGTGCCAAAAAAACAACTTCTGTTTTACGGAGAGATTCAATATTGACATTCAAAAGATATATGCAGTGCAGTTATGACATGGAAAGGAAACAAAAAAGAAATAATATTATCTCAACATTTATCATTCGCATGCTTATTGCACAACCACATGATTAAAGTCTAAGATATATGGAGTAAACAACCATTTCAATCTTTAAATATGTGAGACACTATCACAGTAGTTATTAAATATATCAAAATTATAAAAGCATAACTACATTATACACTAGTTCCTGGTCTAATGTTGAAATACATGCATTCACTCAAAAATCGTGTGTTGCTCTTATTGAAATTTAAAATAGAATTGTTTGTTTAAAACACAGTTTTGAATTAGTGCATCCAAAATATGTTTTCACAAAAAGAAACAAAATAGGACATCCATATCTGGAAGGAAAGAGAAAAAGACATTTCATTCAATATTCAATACTTACCTTTAAAAGGCTGTGTTTGAAAGATTGACTTGTATTATAACTAGTATTTAAAACCATTCGCATTTATAATTTGGTTATGAACTAAGAAACACCAAATAAGTATTAAGAAGGGTCTCAAATTCAAAGTTGAAACCAAAAACTAACCTTAAGTAATAATTTCTAACATTTGCCAATTATAAAAATGATAAAAGAAAAAGATTTTTTGACATCTTAAGTGAAGAAGAAGGAGAGAGTAATATGATAAATAAAATATATTGGTGATAGGATAGAAAGTAATAAACAAAATGAAAATAAAATATTACATGTAAAATGTGGTGGGCCTTAAACCTGAAAGTAGAGATTTAGTAGGCATTATTAATTAAAGAAATGTAAAATGAAAGCGTGTCGACCTCTTTAACGTAGTGCAGAATTAGAGGGCCAATTGTGTTATAAAAAACAAAAACTAAAAAGAAGAGGGACACTCGTGTTCATAACTATTTCAGCTAAAAAACAAAAATATATACTGTTAGAATCATTATTGTATACCTGAGGCTGGGTTGTTGTAATCCGATGATGAGATTGTTAGCGTACCCTTGCAGAGTTGTGTTAGTTGTGATTCAATATTACACAAAAATATTGTTGCTTCATTGAAAGGCTTGGATAACTCCTCTTTGTATCTATGAAGAATTTGGCAGTATGATTCCTATAGTATATCACAAATTAGTTTTTGAATTAAATAGAGAAAATATAAATATTAAATTAGTACCATGAAGTCATCAAGTTCAGGATCATCTCCTATCTGACGGATAGAAATAGGTTGGTGAATTTCACGCCCTATTTCTTCAAGAAGAGATGCAATTTCTGTCGGTGCTCCAACCTTCAAATAAAACATATGGTATTAAATTTATTTACTAATTAATTGTTAATTTAGTCAAATATGAGTATATTTGAGTACCTGTTGACATTGTATATAAGCAGATAGTAGGTTTGGATAAAGAGGATGAGTGGCGATCTGGTTTTTAATAATCCGATCCAACCCGCTTAGATCTACAGGTTCCACTTCCATCGTGCAATTCAGTAACTGGATAATGAAAAGGGATATTCAACTTTAATATTGTAAATATCTTCTTCCATAATATATATTTGAACTCCAAACTCTTCTAATTCATATTCAAATATATATATATAGTGTGCACAACAGTCAAATAAACGTAGTAGCTTGGTAATTAGTAAATAAATAGGAGTATTTTAGTTTTTGAACATAAAAAAGAAAATAATTATGGTTGAGAGCACAGGTAGCATGTTTAAAGAAAAAAAAAAGAGAAAATTAATTATGGAATTGAAGAAGTGAAGTGGGAAATACGGCACCTGGAAAAGAGCAGCTTTTCTTTTCCAAGAAAACCTACCTGGGGAAAACGAAATGAATACAGTATATACACGGACACAAAATGTAGAGAGAGAGAGAAGTAATTGTGTTTGTGTGAAGTGTGAAGTGTGAAGTGCAAAGAGAGAGAGAAGATTTGACAAGGTTAAGGTCATTATTAGCTATGTAGTAGTAGGCCGTACTCGTAGCCATATATCAGTAAGTAACTCAACGATATACCTATCTATGCTTTTTTCAATACACATCATAATTAGCCACGTAACTATATACAATTGGTCACCATCTTTTATCTTTTATGTCACTTGCTTCAACATGAAATCAACTAAGCTCTTCCATTTCTACGTGAGGTACCATTTGTTTAGCCGTGTACAACATAACTCTTCTTTTCCTACTTACATGTATGCAACCTAAAGCATTATATGCCTAATTTTCATGCTACACAAATTAAATTGTCATAATTATAAAACAAAATAACTAAAACCTATAAAGTTTAATTCAACAAATTTATTATACAACCATGAATACACCTAACTAGAAACTACCAAAATTTGTATTTTTTTTCCAACTAAATTCTACAACAAATTTCAAATCAAACAAAGTAGCAATATTTCCTCAATCGTATCACTAATTAAATTTTATGATTCAATTTGTATTTTTAAAATTATATATATATATATATATGTATATAAATCATTGTGATGTGATGATAGAATACAAATTTTCAAACTAATAATATAAAATAAATAAAACAATTAAACTCATAATTTGAACACCTAAAAAGATATAATTATATTTTATAAAAATATTATACTAACAACTATTTTAACGACACTTTTAAGAAATAAAAAAAAATAAAAAGATAAGTGTTGTGTAGAAAATAAACAATTTCTAAAATTACATTTTTATTTTTAATATTTTATCTTAAAACATGCATTTCCTTTTATGAAATTATGCTCCTAATGTTAGGTCATGATTTGATTCAAATGCAAAAAAGAAATATCGGGCTTTCTTTAGACAAAATCACGTTAGGTGTTTATTAAGTCGTAAATCCACTAAAAAGGTAAATTTAAAAGGCAGAGTAACTGATTTTTACATAAAAGTATTTGTTGAAGTAACATGAAAATAGTTTTTATATTAATAAAAATTAAATTTAAAAAAAAATTAATTCATATATACTATTAGTATAAATTATCTACATACTATTAATTAATCATAATCTATTAGTTAATAATATTTTATTTTTATTATAACTATTTTTAAAATTACATTTATGAATAACCGTAACATATTAATAATATTAAAATGAATTGATATTCAAAGTTTTTTTTCACATAAAAGTGTCGATGATACATTATTTAAATACTTTTAATAGTAATTTGATTTTGAATATGAGTTTGCTTTTGTAATTGCCAGCAGTGGGAGCAGAAAAGACATGATAAGAAACCAAGTGACGAAGGCTTTGGAAGTGAGACAAGTCACCGAGGAGTGGAACCCTCATTCATGGAGATAGACCTGACAACATTTCAATCATTTATTCTGGGTTGGCACCCCCTCCTTAATGACCTCTACTCAGTAGGACCCTCCCACATAAATACTTTCTTTCCTTTTGCTTTACAGGCAATGGATACATTACCTCCTCTTTTTCATATATATATATTGAAGTTTGTTTAGTTCTTCTTTTATACAATATAGTTTTTTAGGTTACTTCTAGTAGTTTTTTTCTTCAGTTTTATAAAAAAGATATTGAAAACATTTTTTGAAAATTGAAAACTGTTATACTGTAATCCAATTCCTATTTTTTGAAAATTGAAAAGTGTTATATTTTTTTTTCACTATGTAAATGTTGTTGTAGTATTTTAAAAAAAATTACATCTACATTGCATAATTCTTTTTATGACTTAAATTTTTGGAATGTATAATTAAATAAAGTAAAAAAAAAATTATTTCACACCAAATAAATATCGGTTTAAAAAGAATATTTTAAAAATATAATTTGTCTTTAAATTGATTAATTCAAATGTCCATTTTAACATAAACATTTACATTAGTTAATTTAGATAAAAATATTCATTTTGATCGATCAATTTAGACGTGTGAGGAAATAAGCCCCTCAATTTGTTTGGATTGAACTACCAATCGATGAGGTCATGGATTCATTGAATATGTATAAAGAAACTTATAAAATAAACATATACAAATTAGCAATTACGCACATGAAGTTCATCACGCCGATTTATTTTTTATTTAATAGTTTTGGCGCTATTGTTTTGAGTGCACGTGGAATTTAGTTAACTCTTATTGGTCCAAAGAGTTATGTCTAGTTGTCTTCAATTGATAATTCACGTTGGATTAGATTTGGAACCATATAACAATTTTCCTTCGCAATCGGCTAAAGATTTGTCATTTAACTATCATGATTTGGAAGCTCAGTCCAAATGTTATGGTTATGGAAGAATGTCATCGTTTAGGATGGGTTTATTTTAGATTTTTTCTATGAATTTTTTTTTTTAAACTAAAGTTATTTTTTATGGTTAGAATGATATTTGTTTCGAATGTTTGAAAAATTATTCGTATGTTAAAAATAAAAATTAAAAATAATAGTTTCTCATATTTAATTTATGATATATGAGAAAAAAAATGATATAAAATTTAAAAACACACAAAAAAATAAAATAATGTAATTACTCTTTATCTTTTATAAAAATCTAAAATTGTCTTTTGATGCCTTTTCTCAATTTGAAAGTGTCATGATAATAATTTAATTACTGAATATATTTATATGTATTTTATGATAACTTTATAGTTTAAAAAAAATCACTTTTACAAAATTGTATATAAATAAATTTAAAATATTTTTTTAAAATTTATTTTTATGATAGTAAACAAACAGGAGTTAAAAAAAAATCATTTCTTAAAAAATCTAAATTTTTAATTCTTATTTAGCATATATTTAAGTTTAAAATTATAATATTAGAAAGGTTTATATACCAAATGTCTGCGGTGGTTAGTGTTAGAATTTAATTTTCATTAATTAAATTTTAATTAGGTTATATTTTATTTATTAGAGTTTATGAGTCAATTGAAGCTATCATCTATATGTTATCTACATGTTGTAAGGGATTCTATGAAATGAAGATAAAATTTGATTGAGTAAAAAATTGATATTGTATGTTTTTAAGTGACTTATCGTTAAGAATTTCTATAGTCAACTATGACGTCTTTTTAACTTATCAATTGAATATCTACTTTAATTGTAATGTTTTTCACCATCATAACTCTTAATTTGGTTCAAATGGCTCCATATTTGTCTTCACAATTTTAACTGTGAGATGGGATCTGGGTACCCCTTCCGATATTGTTTATAATTTGATTTGGGCACACTCCAACTTGTATTAATCAGACAAACTTTTTTAAAAAAGTTGGTGTTTATTCTTTATTTTTAAAAGTATAAGACTATAAGAGAGGACGGTATTTCATACACTATTTACTAAATAGTTTGGTTAGTTAGTAGGTTATATTATCTAGTTAATTATTTTATATTATTTTTTATTTTATACTAGTAAGTTGTTTTCCTATTTGATTATATAAATTTATATGTATCTGTAATGTAAATAATTCTTTCAATAGTTAATATTTTTACATTTATTTTTTAGTATTTTCTTCTTATTAATAGTTAAAATCAATAGTTGGTATAAAATATTAATTATTTAACTATATTCTTTATATCTCAATATATATAAATACATATGTTTTATACTTTCTAATTCTATGACTACATAAACTTTTT
>JBBPBR010000005.1:5680853-5690900 GCA_037974775.1 Cicer pinnatifidum
ATTAATGTATTATCAATTTCATAAATATATAGTAAAAAATATTGTATTAAAAATGATTGAAATAGTATTAATTAACGGATAAAATTAAAAAAAATGTATTCAAAATTGAAAGAATTAATCATTTTACAGATAAATCAATTATTTTAAAATAGATTGACTAATATTTTAATAAAAAAAATAATACGTTAATGATGTTAAAAAAATTCAAATATTCCTACTAGTCTATTGTACCCACTCTTATACTAGAAATGAGTTGAGTTAAAATCGAATTTGATTGAACTTGACTTGATAAAAATTTACTTAGCTTGAAATTTGACTCATATTTCTCACAAACTTTATTTTCAAACACAAACTTAACTAAAGTTCAGAACAACTCAATAGCTCAAATCTTAATAAAAATTAACTACGTGCTACATAATTTGGACTAAGTCCAATGATCAATTTTCTTAGATAAAAAATTGTCTATTTGTTTTAATAATTGAGCTTGGAGTTCTTACTCAAGGGCCCTTTCCGAGCCTCTTTAATTCGTAACTCATCCGCTTCTTAGTAATAACTCCCCCCTTCACCACAAGTCTTCGTATAATTTGTTAGAGTTTCAATCTTCGTGAAGTACTCAAAAACACTCTCAACTTCACCTTTAATCCTTTAATTTGTAGCTCTAGCACAAGACTTGTCAAGAATGTCACATGCACTCTTTGCAACTTCTATGTTGAAATTTTTTTCAAACACATTTGAATCTACACATTGGTGAATCAAGAACATGCCTTACAGGCTTTCTTGTTCAAATCACTATGTGTTGCTTTCTTTGTGGTGAAAATATATTTTCTTGAAAGGAATTAATCATAATCATATAATATAAATACATGCCATAAAGTTGACTACATTGTATGTACCAATTAATACCTTGGTTCGAGAATTGATATATATGATTCCGTTGTTTGTTGGAAGAAATGGTTCTGCGTGACGGATACGGTGCCGTTCATCACCGATGCCATTTCATGTTCGCACACCAAATAGTCAAAACAATGGTGGAGTAATAAACACGGCATAAACCTATTAGATGTTTTTTCTTAGTCTTAATTTTGTTTTGTTTTGTTTTGTTTTTTCATCACAAGAAAAATAAGCCTAAGCTCCCAAGCCTATACAACTTTTTGGGCCTTATTGCCGTTACCTACAAAGCCCATTCAATATGTGTATCAAGGAATATTTTCAATTTGTTATTTTTTTTTTCATTCAAGATACTTTACAAACTTTACTCATTCATTCTTGGAACTTCCAGACGCATGCATATATGCCAATAATTTTCTTAAAAAATCTGGGAAATTTTTGGAGAATAAAACAGTGAACCCTGGAAATGCACCTTTTCCATCCACAATAATTGTAAACATGGAATATCAACTTTTCCAAGAAAAGCTAAACAAAGACACAGAAATATATAGTAAAAAAAAATGTGATTGAGACAACTAATATCAAAGTGAAACTATAACCAAATGAAGTTGCTATGTAGGCTCTCTCACTTTATGCATAGATGTCTTCCATGAAGAATCTAGGCCATTAGAAAGACACTGTTGTGTGTTTACTTAGAGAAATAAGTAACTGTAGATGATGGGGAAAGTGAATCAAGTGTACAATGTTGGTCATTCACATTCCACTGTTCATGTCTTTTTATGGTTACTTTATTTTTCCTTTAAATAATCCTTCCAATAAGTTGTAAAAAGAAATCAGTCTCAAAATAATTTAATCCAAACACACCCGTGAATGTTTAGTTTTTTCTTCTTCCAAAAAAAAACTTATATAAACTTTTAATCCTTAAAAGTAATTTTTTTAAAATTTGAGGCTCAATTTTTTTTTAAACTTTTTTTAAAATTGATAATTTTAGTCTTTATAAAATCATAATTAAAACTAAAAGTGAATATATATTTTTTTAGAGACTAACTTAAAAGTCATAATAATTTTGTAGACACTAAAATCATATTTAATTTATAAAAAATTTCTTCTATAACTTCAATAAAAATTATGATTTTGAGATTGCAAATAAAACATCAAATGGGCTACTAAAGTCCAATCCAGGTATCCCTCGCCCCTGCACCTATAATATGGAAAACAATAGATAGGGGATAAATTTCTTTGAAATAACTAAAATAACTAAATGCATATTTATTCTTAAGTTTTAATATATAAAATAGTATGACATTTTAAATGCAATGCATCTTTAAATTCAATAGTAATATGTAAAAACATAATTTGAAAGAAAAGATATTGAAAACTGAAAAGTGCATTATTTAATATACATATGTATTAAATGGTAGTGAAAATAAATTTTTAAATGATATGTACTATATGCAATAGATATTAGAATATTAAATTATTGTACTTTCACTTATTTTAATTT
The DNA here is from genome assembly GCA_037974775.1 of Cicer pinnatifidum. NCBI lineage: Eukaryota > Viridiplantae > Streptophyta > Magnoliopsida > Fabales > Fabaceae > Cicer > Cicer pinnatifidum. The sequence goes on from JBBPBR010000005.1 coordinate 5,683,246, forward strand.
TTTGTCTATTAAAAAGATAATAAATACCATTATAAATTCTCACAAAGGTGAAATTCTGAATTCCAACTTAAAATAAAACATTTCAACTTAATTATATCAACATGAAATTCTGAATTCAAACTTAAAATAATCCATTTCAACCTAATTATATCAGTATATTTCCATATACATGTGATCACAATCTTAAGTTTCCAACCACCAATTTTTTCAAATAAAAAATCATACATAATATATCTGCTCCCATTTCCTCAAAATGAACACTTTGCTCAAATCCAAATAATAGTGAGCACATGAGATTTCCCTATGAAATTATTAAACCCTATCAGAATCACCGCAATCCGGCGGCAAATCTGTTTACACTTCTAAACCCCAGAAAAGAATTCAAAAATCAAAAAATGCTTTACAAACGTTTATGCATATGGTAGACCTACACACCTAACTAATTCAATTTGCTATGTGCACTAATATAATATAAAGGCAGGTGGATAAATCACACACCATGCTAATTGTTTCCAAAATATTTTAGTTCTTGTCCACATCCACCACTCTTTGCAATAAGGCAGGTAATGGAACAACTGCACAAACAGAATTTCTTGGTTAACAGAATTTCTTGGTTAGATAAAATATTGTTAGACAAGAGACGAGTAAGAGAATAAAAGTATTAAACATATTAGTTAGTATAGTTAGTTATACAGTATAGTTAATAATACTAACTATCTATTGTACTTAACTTATATAACTCACTAACTGTTAATATAGTTAGTTATAACTAACTATTGTACTTAACTTGTATAACAAACTAACTAATATATTTAATAAAAAGCACCATTAGAAAACCATAGATTGAGGATTACAAGTAAAACACATTGTTTTTCACATTTTTATATTATTAGACATGTTGGATAGAAAAATATGCTAGTAAACAAGGAACAGTAAATACAAGGGATACTTACATAAATATCAATAATGAGGATAATAAGAAAAAAGGCTTTTTTGTTCGTCTGTTGGATTTGATAACCATCTACAGAACATCCATGCTGCACCGACCACTGATAGTAGAGACAACATAGCTAAACATCCAAAATGAGAAGGATCGTTTGCGATTATTGCGACACCAAGCATTATAGACTCTGCCAAACTTGCAACAGCAACTTCTGTTGTCCCAATGAGATTTGCTTTAGATGATGGGATACCGGTTTGGATAATTTGTGCGCCTACAACATCATATGACATGTGTCCTAGCCGTGACAAAATCTGCAGACATAAGCACAGTGGTTTAGGCACAAAAATTTCAAGTGAATAAATTTAACAAGATCTAATTTAGCATCAAAATATAAGTTTGAGCATTTCCAAAATTGAATAAACATGCAATTTGGGATATCTTAGTCTTTTTTCGCTCATACAAAGTTTTTGCTTGTTTAACAAATATTCAATCACGATGACCTATTGCAACTTTTTCAATAGAGATTTCGTGCCCGTGGAAAAACAGCGGAAGTCCACGGAATTTCCAACCAATACAATCTAAGTCTAGTTTGCTAACAAATGCGCAACATTTGAAAATAAAGAGTTTAAAAGGATCTAACCAGGATTTAAAAAGCATCCTTAGAACTGAATATCTTGAACATTCCATATCACTATTTAGGCCACTAATTAATTTGGTGTAAGCAGAGAATTAAATTCTATCCATGAAGCCTGGATACTTATACCAAATACGTATGATGCGGTGTGGCCTAGACATGCTCACACAATCTTCATGAAATGCTAATGTTCATCTGAATATTACGATGGGGTGTGGCCTAGATATGTTCACACATATCTTAATGAAAGCACTGTGTATAACATCTAAATACTAATTATATCATTTTCATCTACGTCATAGTCCATAGTATTAAAAAGCATAGCTTTTAATTTTGGTCATCAAGAGACAACCTGCCAATTCAAGAAGTCCAGCACTGTGTATAACATACATCTGCTAATGTCCTACAACCTTGTCTGCCCTCTATATTTCATGGACAAAATCCAGAAGTTGAATTAGACACGATCCAAATTCCGTGGCCTTTAGGATCACTTTTATTTTATTCAAACAACTAAAGGAGTGTCTATTCTAATTCCTCTAACAATATCATAGAAAATAAGGCTTTAGAAGAAGCTTTAAAGGCAAGTTTTTGTACCCTAAATGTATCACAGCTGTATCTAAAATGTACTTGTCGGCAATTTCATGAAGAAAAAAAGAATTTGAGGATACTCCTTGGATATGACATAGTAGAATCATATGAGTATGTCAAATACGGGTATGAGACTGATATTTTAGCAACTTTCGAGTATCCAGACTTCAAATACCCCTATCATTTCTACCCATTAGCCACAACTTAGATTGTTGTAATTATAAGCTTACATAAGCAATAATCAAGGGCAAAACATTATTTAGTGACTTACAATCAGAAACAAGAAAACAAGAAGTGGACTCTGATGCGATATTGATCCACTCATATATACAGCAACAGCCATGCTGAGAAGTAAAGCTTGAAACACCAACCCGACTGCCCCAGCCTGGAAAATAGATAATTTTTTCAATGAAATCATTTATATATAATAAGTTCTCATACTTTCTTATGTGCAGCATTTAAAAATAAAAATGAAAAGCTAAAGATACCTTTAAAATGCCAAATTGCTTGACAAGAGTTGAAGACACAAATGTTGCTGCCACACCCATAAAAGCACACATTCCGCTAAATCCTCCAATGATAGATGGATGTAAGCCTGTATAACATTTGAGGGGGGAACTTGGACTTTAGCACAATAGCCTAAAAATTTAACCCTCGACCTCAAATAAAACAAGGAAAAGGAAAGATAAAAGACATTAAAGAATGAAATAGATTATTAGTTTAAATATGGAATCCAATCATTAATAGAGCCAATCAGAAGTGCACACTACAACAATAAACCTTATATCATATATCAAATCTACGCTTTTTTCCCCTTCTCTTTTTGACTGTTGTAGCATTCAATTTAACAATAACTTATTAAAAACCATGACTTCACTCCAAGGAGGACCTCAACAAACAATACTTGGAAACACAATTCGTGCTAGACAGTGGATATTAACTTTTTTTTTTACAAACGGATATTAACATTGAAATGAGTAAGAAACAAAAATGTGGTATTGACCATGTAATAGCTAATCGAGTATGAAAAATTGTCATTGTCACTATGAAAGACAGAAATTCTTGAAAACTTTTTGAAATCAGATGTGCTTCACTATAATCACTATGAAATAACTGATCTGTTAGAAGTGAGGAAGTTTCCCCCAAAAAAGGGACCATCAAGGAAATATTCACATACCATGCTGTGTTAAAAATGCTGTCATCAAACTGCCTGGTGTGAGAACAATATTGAAGTAGAGGAGCACCCACGCAATACTAGCAGGAAGAACTGGCTGACCTAGATACTCCTTCCAGCCGAGCTTGATGGCTTCCAGACCTTTAACCACTGGTTTTCCAGCAGATAGATGTAAGCATATTTAAATTTAAAATATCGAGACAACGAGATAATTCTCTAAAGAAATATCAGCTTAAAAAGTACCTATACTGTCAGCATCTGGTGCAGAATCTTCATTGAATGATTTGCAACAGGTTTGTGATGGTTTAGGCCGGTCAAGAACACCAGTAGAAAGCTTGTTGGCTAAACATGTTAAAACAATCTGCAAATTACAAATGATGAGTGAAAATAAGAATGAATTCATTTTCTGACTGAAGGAAGTTATAGAACAAGAAGAAAAGAATAGAACTTACTGTAACAGGAAGTAACCCCATCATTAAGCCAGAAGCAACTTTTAAGCAGGTAACAGGATGAAATTTGGAAAGAAGGACTCCAAACAGCAAGGCTCCAGCAATCTAAAAAAAATTGCGAGTTTCCAATCAAAGCTACTACAATTGATACTTAATAAGAAAGTTCCTGAATATATATTTCATTCAACTGGATAATGGATAGTTATACAGAGAAACATATAAGTGAGCTAATTAACTTAGTGCAAATACATATATTAAAAATACTAGAAGTACCTCAGATAAGAGATCAATTCGATTTAGAACAGCATTTGCCTGTGCAAGTGCAACTGGCCTATTCACTCCTGTCAACTGTGGAAATAAACCACCGAGGATCAAAAATAAATATAATGAATAACAAATCACATGTGAAAGGAACACGAGAAGCGTTGAATGACAATACCAGCACAACCCAGTCACGCTCATTTGCAACCCCCAAAGCTACACCACAGAGCCTCTCAATAGCCCCAGCTGAAACCAATATGACAAACCATGGACGCAGAAGCAAAGTAGACACTGAAGTAGGAGGCACGGAATGGGCATGGATAATCATAGCTGCGGATAGCAACTGAGTAGCTGCCTGAAATTCAAAAATGATTGTTTTAAGGAAAAAAGAGCTATATCCTGCTTGATTTTATGTAAAAAAGAGCTACTGGATTACTTGCCTGAATGATAGTTAAGCAGTTATAGGCAGGCACTCTGGGCAAATGGTCCATTACTTTGCCAACCAAAGGGCCGCCAACAATTATAGCCACTTTGGTGAAGAAACCCATCACAGCAACTGGTAAGAGGCTTGAATGAATCAAAGCAATGGCAGAAGGCCAAGCAAAATTCCAAAGCTGCTCCACAAAATTTGCAACAATGCAGCTACTATAGAAAGCTGAAAACATATAACCTTCGAGTTAAGAGTGGCTTAGATTATTCAACCTCACTATCATCAATTAATGTACAAGTCCAAAGGCATGGAATAAGATCATTGGACAAGATAACTTCCATCAAACAATTTTTGTAACAAAGGACAGAGAAAGAGATCTTCTTACTGAGCACATCAAGCAAATGAAAGCACTTTTGAATTTTAAAAGTAAAACAATCTAGCATGCTGCACCAACGTAAGATTTTCAGCATTAAAATAGGTATGAAATCACAAACTAACTAAGCTGATATACAATTGATTAATGATTCCATATAGGGGAATGGACAGGCTTTTAAATGCTTTACAACCCACGAGTAAATAGGGGGATTTTGGTTCAAGCTATTCACCCAAGAGTTGGGGCAGAGAAGAACAATCGAGGGAAAGCAAGAGGACACATTATTAACTAGGGCATTACATTTGCAGAAATATAAGTCATGTAGTGTTACTATGTTAGTTTGGTGTACATTTATGTTATGACATTAAAAAAGTCAACTTTATTGAAGTCAATAAAAGAATCAACGATAGAACTAAGACAACATATATATGCTATAAATTGAGTTGTAAAGGTTGAAAAACATCTGACCATGTAACCCGGCAGGGTGAGCTGGAATGGCTGCAAGAGCATGTTGTTCCTCTTCAGACAAAACCTTCAGAACAAACTATATATATATGAGAAACAGTGAGACAAATCTTAACAAAACCTAAAACAATTTATAAAACCTACAGGTAACGATGTCAAGAGAGTATCTACAAACGTGGTTTCAGAGAGTAAGTTCAAACACTCATTCTCCAAAATGTCAGTATTGAGTTTGATTGGTACAGGACATTCAGGTTCAACAATTGAACTCTCTCCCCCACTCTGCTCCTCATTACTGATGTTAACATGATCCAATTCCAAATGTATATCAGTATTTGTAATCGAACATTTCGAACTTAAACAACTAAATCTGCAATAAACAAAAATAATCACACTATTAGAGGATAAATATAGAGATAGAGCTATGTTATTAGTAGTTAGTTATTCTTTCGCTGCCTGTATAAACTGTGCATATTGTATTAATTAATTAAGCATAATATACAGAAACATTTTCTATAAAGAACACTTAGAAATGCTTATACAGAGACAAAAAAAAAGAGGAAAAGAAAACCTGTGAGAGATAAGAGGGTAGTAATTGAGTTTAAAGCGTCGAGAAGTAGTGAAGCGATGGCGAATTCGAGATGAAGAGGAAGGATGTAGGGGTAATTTGGTGAAATGAAAATTAAAGGTGGGCGAAATAATAACCATAATTTTCGCTTCTTGTGAAACTTGAAGCTGTGGAACTTGAAGGAGAAGCAATTAGGTTTCGTCAAACTCATGCAGTCTTAAAAAACGCTTAGACTAAGAAAAATAACCCTTATTATTTTCCCTCTTTCAACCTTCCTTTAACGTCAAGTTCATTACAGAAAGAAAGTGAGAAGGAAGGGGTTAAGTGTTTGCGGCAATGACAAAATATCTTATCTATGGATAATCAATGTAATGTAATGTTTGGATGGATTTTGGTGTATATGGCGGAGAGTGCAATTGGTGTTATTTGTTTGTGTGGCCATTTTTTTCGCTGTTTTCTTTTTTGTTTCCTCAAACTATATAAATCTTCGACGTGGATCCACGTGGAAGCGCTCTTCTATCATTTTACGTATGTCATTTGGTGTCTATGTCAATTTTTGTAAATACGGGAAACTCACCTTATAATAAATATAGTTTTAGATTTTAATACTTGTTTGTTAGACTTTGTATTTTGTTTTCATCATAAAGGGAAACTACATATGCAATTTCTTTTAATACTTGTTTATTTTGTATTACTATAAAATATTGTATTCATTTAATTGACGATTTTTTATTTTTTAATAATATATTACTTATTATTGACTTAAGTCAATCTATTATTTTTTTTATTATTATTTCACACATGTTAAACATATTCAAACTTTGTTATTATTCAAGGTTGGTTTTTAGGATAATATATGTTGTATTTTAATTCAAACCAATTAATTTACCATGGATTTTTTAATATTAGTATTAATAGATTCTTTTTAATTGTAATATGTATCAATTGAAAGTATATTTAATCTAAACTACATTTAATTGAACTTATCCGCGATACCTTTTTAATGTTTAGATCACTTGATTTTCTTATCTTAAAATCAATCCAAACTAAACCGGACTACAAACCCTCTTACTTTTTATAATTAAAATAAAAATAATAATTAGTAATTAAATAAATTAAGGGTGTTCCAATTTTATAGAGCCCAAATAATACAGAGAAAAAGAAGATAGTATTTCTATGTTCTCAAAAGCCTAAAGTAAAGTTTTAGATTAGTTATTTGGAATTTTGTTGTTGTCAAAATAAACTTTTAGATTGATGAATCCCAAAAATATTGAAGTGTAAGAATAAACTCTCAAAAACGAACACATTCATGAAAATCATTTGGATCAGTTGTAAAAAGTGGATACAAAACGACTCAAACTCGAACTCTTTTGAATTATTAAATTAAATAATCTCATTTTTAAAACTCAATTGATGTCATTTACCTTATCATTCAAACAATCTGTGTGAGACCAATTATTTGATGTCCTTTAACTTTCGAATCAAACAATCTTTGTGGGACCTTATTACACAAGCATATAATAACTTAGTTTTACTCATTTACATCAATCAAATATGCTCGTTGGTGCATTAATCTTCATATTTTTGGGGCGTTAAGTGTGAATAAGAAGTTATATATTTGATGAATTTGGACGTGTTTAGTAGAATATAAATATAATAATTTATACATTTAATATTTTAAAATTTTTAATAACAACATAATATTTACATCGTTTTTTTTTTGTTATTATTAACATAACATTGATATATCTCTAACTTTTTTCGGCTTCTATT
>JBBPBR010000005.1:5710007-5724396 GCA_037974775.1 Cicer pinnatifidum
TATATATATATATATATATATATATATATATATATATATATATATATATATATATTCATTTAATTCTCATTATAACTTATTTTAATGATAGTATACCGATATGATATATTTTTATTTTGATATATTTTTACGATTAATTTTTTATGAGTCAAATGAGATTAAAATAAAGAAACAAATGTTTTAAAAGGAGTCAAATAAAATAGAAAAGAGTACATAATATACAAAGATGACGTGTTAAAGTTAAACAGTGAAATGATAGCAAGCTCGTTTGTTTTTTCACCTTTATCAAACTATTAATAATTAACATTGGTTTTGCAAAAAAATCATAAAGACTGTTCTGAAAGAAAAAAAATATTATGTATATGTACAAACCAAAGTTATACTAAGTACCTATACGAACACACAAAAATCACGTTATAATTACACATAATTAATTATAATATATTAAAAGTAAAATTGTTTATATTGTATAAGAAGTTTTAACTTAGAGGAAGAGAAAATAAATAAATAAAAGATAATATATTGATGATATATTATATCAAAATACGAAGATAAATAAATTTGAAATTACAAGTACTATATGCTACTATAGGGGGTTCATGTTGGCGTTTTACTTGCAATAAAATTCAGAAAATAGAGAATCAACGAATTGAATAATATGTGTATTATGTTTATTGAGATGAGTATGCTATTTATACATATTCTTTATTACATTGTTTCTAACTAACTTCTTCTTAATTAACTAAGAGGTTAGTTAGTTAGTTAATTACATATCATCAAACTAATTTGAATTACACAAAACTGAATAAGAAAAACGTTCTCCGTTTTTTAGTCACAAACCAAGAATGTTATTGATTTCCAACACTTTCCCTTAATTCAAGTTTCAAAGTGATTTTACACTTAGCATTCTTCTTAGCTCTTCATATCTACTTGTTCTCAAGGTCTTGGTCATTGTATCAACCAGTTGAACTTTAGTTTGGCAATAAATTAGATTCAATTTGCTTCTTCCAACTTGATCTCTTAAGAAGTGAAACCTTGTCTCAATGTGTTTGCTTCTTCCATGAGACACAGGGTTCTATGCTAGATTTATTGCTGAAATGTTGTCAATCAGCAGCGGAATTAGCCTACAAATTTTAATCTTCAGCTCTGTTATTAATGATTCCAACCACAATGCTTGGCAGACTGCATAGTTGCCAACAATGTACTCAATTTCACATGATGATAGTGATATCACAGACTGCTTCTTTGAGCTTCATGCTATTGGTGATTTCATGAATTTGAACACATATCCTGAAGTGCTCCTTCTATCATTCTTGTCTCCACACAAATTTAAATCTGAATATCCCACTAAGTCTTCATTTTCATGCTTCAAATCCATTGCAAGCATTAATTTAGTTTTTTTTTTTAAGAGAATGTCTCAACTCCATACTTTAATTCCTTCTCAATTCAAGATTAATGGCATACAAAACAACAATCATTTCATTTACTAACTTTATAGCAAGGAGAGAGTAAGAATAAGTGATAAGATTAAGAGTTCATAATCTCTAAGAAATTCGAAGCCTATGCAAAATGGATAATAATCATGCATGAATGTTATTACGTATAATCAATGTGATCGTGAAAATCAATGATACAATCGCCATTTTCAGATCTCACCAAAACCAGAAACATAAAGACTCTCAATAGTGTTACCATCAATATTAAAAATCTTAACATCTTTCTTAGAATCATACCAAAATATATCATAGACTCTTTGATGAGTATGAGAATGATAACAATTTTTAATTAAAGAGTTTAGATAATGAACAACTGAAATGAGCTTGAAAAAAAAAATCTTTAGCAATACAAGTAAAAATCCTAGCACTCCGCACCCACCAAATTCCAGCAAGAAAAAGGGAATTTATGATCTCCAAAGGCATTCAACTTCAATAAATTAAAAGCATTATGGTGATTGAAAAACTTGGGGTCGTTAAAAATAAGAGAATACCATGTTTGTGTGAGAGAGTGCAATCTCTAATGGAATATAAGAAAAATTCATTGTCATTTATACATCGAATACATATACTACACTGCAATATACGATGATAATGATAGATAATATTACAAGTTAGGGTTGAATTGTGACATCTCAATCAAACAAAAAATTTAATTTTTCTTAGGAACTTTCACGTGTCAACTTCAAAGGCAAGAATTCTCACGAACCTTATAAATTTTTCGAGACAAAAGCCAAATATATCTGAGCTTAGTTGAGTAACAACCATTAATCTCTACTTAGCAAGTAAAAGTAAAAGTACATGCATAATATTTATTTGTCTGTTTGTGCCTTTGTAACATTTAAAATAAAATTATATTTATAAATATATTTTATATCAATCGAAAATTGATTTAATTTAAATTGCATAGAATTGAATCAGATGATATAAACTTAATTTTTAAAGATGTCATTCAAACTAAATTCAACTATAAAATAATTTATTTTTTAAAATGAATACATTGTTATGTTATAATCTATTAAAACTGCACCGCATATACGCTAAACTTTATCTAAGTTGTGAATATTACACATAGCTTGTTTTCAACAAATAATGATATGTTTCTATATGATATAACATGAATTCGCTCTTTAATCGGAGGGGACCACACACACGTTTACCGTGTGGAGTTTGGCTGCTTACCTATATTAGCTCCCACAAAATCACATTATTTGTTGGCCTTTCATTTATTCTTATTAACTCCCATTACTCACCACATTTTATTTGTGGGCATCCATGTTCCTTCAGTTAAGAAGCCATCTCTCTCTCTTCCTCTCTCTCTCTGTCTCTTTCTCTCTCTCTCTCTCTATTTTATCTTTTGGCATCCTCTTTCATATTTTATCTCCCTTTCTAACTTAAATTATCTAATGGAGTTTCGTGAAGACCTAAACTACTACAAAATTCTATCGAAATCTTGTGAATTAAATATATAAATTATCATAAATTATATTTTTTATTTATGAAGATTTTTTTCGACCAATAATGTAAAAAAAACTCATTCTATAATATCTAATAGTTTTTGTTGTCAATAATTATTAAGGAACGTGTATTTAGCCGACAGTAATCTTTCTAAAATTGCTTAAGTTATTAGATTTTCTTGTAGTTAACAGGTGGCAATGAGTTTTTTTTTCCTCTATCTAAGTTGAGGTGAGATTTAATTAACTCTTTATTCTTTATCCACTCAAGCAAACCCTTTGATCTCACCTCTCTCAAAGTTGGAAGGACATGATACACCTATTGACCAATTTTGTTTGTGCATGCTTGAAAATTGTCCTTACATTTCAGAGGATACCATAAAGCTTGGAAAACTTTTTATTAGTTATCCCCATATATTCTTCATCGGAAGGGGCCTTATTAATTCAAAAAATACTGTCAAATATTAAATATCTACATTTCTTCAAAATAAAATAAGAGTCATGATTCGGTACATTGTAAGAGTAACTCATTAATAAAAAAAAAAAGTTTAAAAAGTCATTTATAATAGATTGTTTAATAGAAAAATTTATATGATCATGTGGAATATACAAGGATATTTTCAACATACAAATTTGGTGTAGTCCATTTAACTAGTAACATAAAAATTGACCTTATTACATCAATGCCTTTGAAAATTGGGTTCACTAATATACGCCTCTTTGAAAACTAGTTTTATAAACCTTGATCAACAAGGTAAATGGACCATGGCTTCTTCGATTACCTACTTTTTTTAGATTAAAAAAGAAGCTTAGCTTAATATAATCATTGGTGTCACAATTCCAAAATCTTGAATTGTTTTTCAAGCATTTCACTTTAATTCGGAACACATTTTTTTCATTCAAGTAGGTGAAGTAATCATGTGCTTATGAGCATTGTAGCCAAAAGCATGATAATTTGGGTACTGGCCCATGGCGTTTTTGTTGTCTCACTAAAGAGCATCAACAAATGACAACTAATCTCTTATGTTTATTTATTTAATTATATAAGTGGTTTTAATTTTGGCCGGTGTGATTTTACACAAATATCTTGTGTAGCAAGTCAATATTGAAGTTTTGACAAAGAATATTGGTGCACAATAAAGTATACCAAAAACAAGCTAATAGTTATTCATTCAAGAAAATCTACCGAGCGATAAAATATTTTCAGTTTTTTTTATTAATATCAGCCTATGCATTGAAGTCTGTTTTATTCTTCTTATCTTTTTTTGTTTATCGAAAAAAATTCATGTCTTACATTGATTAAAGATAGAGACTTTATAAAGAAAGATATTTTTTATCTTATTGATTTTATGAAATTGTGTTTGTTTTAATTTAAGTTTTAAAATTATTCAATTGAATCATACACCTATTATTTATATATACACAGCAAACTTAATTGTATTGAACGTAGTGGATGAAAAAAACTCAAATTCTATATTAATATGAGATAGAATTGAGAATCAAAGAATTAAAAAAATTAATATAAAATGTTTACTTAGGGGCTACTAAAAAATGTCTCCTTAAAACAAATTATTATTTTTGAACTATCCTAAGGCTAAAACAAATTATTGAATTTTTTACACAAATATTTGTATTTCCAAAATTTTAGGAAATCCCATGTATATTGGATTAGATATTTTATATTTTTGGGATGAAAAGTTACAAATCGTGGTGATATACATGTATAAAAATAGTCCTGTTTTATAGGGTGTCGGTTTGTATTGAAAAATTGAAATAAAATGATGTACCTGAATTTGTAAGAATTGTATAACTGGATGCATGTGTCGCCAAAATTGGATGTCCCAGTTTGATAAAAAAAGATCGCATATTCTTCAATCCTGAGCCTACCATAGTCGCAATATGCAATATCTATTTTTTATTCTTTTGTTTTTTTCCATCTTCTCTGGTCTTATCAAAATCAACCAATTGGCCAAAAGAGAAACCAAAAAGATAACAAACACCCTTTCAATTCAACTTATATGTAAGAAAAACACTATCCATATTGAAACTCACAAGTAGTATCTGAAAAAACAACTCAATTGAAAAACGTAGTTAGTAAAAAAAGCACGTGATAATGTTTTTTTAATAAACCAAAATCTATCTATTAATAATACTTATTCAGACTAGAATATGTAATTCAAATAAGAAAATATTGTATAAACATTGAAAGAAAGTTTAAGATCTTGAATAAAACTTCACAATTTACTAGGGTCAATATTAATACTACCTTAGACATTTAACTAATACAAATAAGATTATTTATAATTAATGACGATCAAAACAACAACTTAATACAATTTATGAGATGTACAACACACATTACGTCTTATATTTTTGACTTATATCTAATTAAATAAATTATTTTCATGTGTTTATCATTTTGTCGATTATGGCAAAATTTAACTAAATTATAGAAGGACAGCAGAAATAAACTATTATTTAAAAAGTAAATATGTAAATTATATTATATACAAAAAATCGTTATAATAAACATAAAGTTGATCCTTACAAAATTAAATTACATAATTTAAAAGTATCTCAAAATAATGTTTTTTACTAACATGTCTCTCCTTTAAACTCACATTTTAATTTTCACTCTCATCATATTCCATTAGAAAACCCCGTAATAAAATCACCTCTGTTTTCGCGAGAGGGAGAATGTACAGAGCCACAGAGGAGAGTTTATGGGGTATTAATTGTTTCATTTTTATTTTTAAACTAAGGGTATTTTAATTATTTCATTTATTAAAAAGTAATTTTTTTTTGGCAGAGTGAACAGACTGCGGTGTTCTTGTGTCTGCACAATGCTTCGCCACTGCTCTTGATGTCAATTATATAACTTTTTCATTTTGTGTTTTTTTTTAAAAGACATAAAGATTTTAGCTCGCCAAATACTTATCAGTCACACCATAATTAAATAATTTCAATTTTTTTTTACACGTACTGAATAAGTAAGTCATAGAAAAAATCAACATGAAAGCTAATCTGATTAAAGAGTGTTGCATAAACTTCAATTTAATTTAAAATAATTGAACATACTTTCACAAAAAATAAAAAATCAACAATCAACAAATATATATTGCAACGATTCTATCGCACAACATCCAATAACATACATCCGACCCTTTAATAATATACAAAATTAAATCAAATTAAACTTTGTGAACAACCAATCATTAAATAGCCTTAATACAAAAATATATTATTTCTGATGTTTCTCTATCCTATTACATATGGTGCCTCAAAGTTAAGCTTTTTTTAACTAAGACTACTAAATTTTAAAAATTATTAACTTCATTTAATTTTTTTGATATAATTAAAAAACTACATTTTTATTTATAAACAAAATATATTAACGTGAGTATAAAGAGTACTCAAAATTCATTACAAATTAAACTCTAATGAAATTAACAATCTTTTAATTTATTCTATCATTTGTTTTCATATAATATTGTATGAAAGTTATTGAATAGTATTTTGAGAACAACATAATTAAATAGAATGAAATTAATTAGATTTTGTTTATATTTTGGCCCATTAAATATGTGTTTATTATATACATATTTGAGTCCAAAGTAAGGAAAATTAAGTCAAATTTTTTATTTTAGATGGTAAAAGAGTAAGTGTACGATTGATTTTTCCTATATTGAAATATCTGATTTTTTAAAATTTATTTTATATTAAAAATAAATTAAAATTAAATGCGTGTTTAGTTGAAGTGTGACTAAATTTTGAATTATCTCAGTATAATTTTTAAAAACTCAAAATGTGTAATTAATACTCTACTGTTATGTTTGGATATATAAATTAAAAAGAGTTAAATAATAAATTTATAAGGATTTATGTATGTTGATAGAAGAACAACCCAAAATAGTGCAACTACTAAACGACAATGTAACAATTGCTTTTGAGTTGTCAAGGTCCAACAACAACTCCCATATGCAAAGAGCAGTCACATTGGATTGGGCCAAACCCACTATGCGACAAAATGTGTTATTCATTCAATGAACGTCGTGTCGTTTGTCCCTAAAAAAAGAGATAAACCATTGTCTCGTGGCAACGCCGTGGCGCACCCAACGCTACCCATTTGTAGATAGATTTGACATGTTTAAACAATAGCTTATATAGTCTTACAAATAAAAAATTATTTAAATTTTATTTGTTATTGTAAATAAAAATAATTATTTTTGAATTATTTAATATTATTATTTTTTATATATTCTTTATTGATTCTAAAATATTTAACATTAATAATTGAATGTTTGATATTAAAAATTAATAAATTTAGTTTATATTTTATATAAAATTTATAAAATATATTATATTAAACTACATTTTATAATACTTGTGAAAGTAATTATTTTATTTATAATAGTGATTAGTGAGATATTTTATCATTGTTACATCAAAAAGGAAATATATTCTGCTATTATTGATATTTTTATAAATTATAATAAAAAATTGAATTACAAATTATTAAAATAAAATTCAATTAATTTATTATAAATTATTTAGAAATAATTTTTTATTTTCTGAAATCTTTAATATTAATTGAAAAATATAATCAATTCATCAATGGTAATTTATTTTTATTAAATTACATAAAACTTGGTAAAAATATATTTTTAAAGCAAAAAATAGTGTAAAGACATAATAGACTAATATGACATCTCAATTATATCGACATCTCAACATAATTACTTATTATTTATATTATTTTAAAATATTATTAAAAATAAAAATAAACAAAAAAGTACAAAATGCAGCAAAATCTATATTAAAAAAAATCTACATATTATTAATAATACAAATTTTCAAATTAATATTTTCTCCACATGTTAATTATACTGACTAAAAATATAAAATATGATAAAGTTTATTTCTTAACACAATTAAGGTATTTATTTTTAATAAACCAATAAACTAGTAACACTCAAAATCTGTAGTTCTAATGAGGTAATATTTTCTTCTTTTTGTTTTGAAGCTTTAAACTGAGAAACTAAGTTAGTAACGCGCAAAGTCGGTATTTAATGGCAGTTTGGCAAACTTTTATTTTCACAATTCATTCTAAATTTTTGTGAGCCTCTGTTTGTTCAAAATTTTAATGGATATGATTTTATGTACTTTAGTTATTTTGGAAGTTTTCGTACAATATTTGTTTAAAAGGAGTTTTCTTACCAAAAATAAATAAATATTGAAAAAAAAAGAATAAAAATAAAGGAAGCTTGTTGGTTGGTGGTGGCTGTTTTGTCACTTGTTTTTAACGGTGGTTGAGAAAAGGCAAAAGAAAAAAATAAGGAAACGAACAAATGGAAATACAGATAGAACAACAACTACTTTGGGGACCAGTCCCCAAGTGTCACTTACCACACGTGGCCTTTTTGGAGAATGGACAAAACCTTTCAAACCATAGGGTACCATTCAAACATATGTATGCTCCTTACCTGACCTGTCACCCTTGTTGACGTGCCCGTACTCATTCCCTCATATTTATTTGGTATATCCGCTTTTATAATCATATTTCCACTTGTTTGTTTTTTACCAGTAATAATTTCTATCTTTAAATTCTATTTATATTTATATCTATCTGAGTTCTACCAATTACAAAATATATTGGAGGGAGAATATTTGTTAGCGATCTTCTAGAACAAAATAAGACATTTAGTCAGAAGGAAGAGGTACCGTAATATGCCTTTTATATTAAACACATAACGGTGCCCATGTGCTTTAGGTGACGGAATAGTATGTAGTGTTGATAATTAAACAGAACGGGACTTTCGGTTTGGGATTACAATTGCTGCTAAGAAATAATAACGGTGTTGGTGGGAAATTCCTAGTATGTATTATGCTAATCTTAAAAATAAAATAATCGGGCATTCATATAAAAATAAACCAGAATAAGTCAAAAAAAAAATTATATATATATATACCAGATTTCATCAAAATAAATATACTATAAGCTCATGTAGAAATTTAAAAATAAAAAAATAAATTAAAAAAAAAAACAGAAGATCACTACATTAACATTTCAGGATCAAGAAACAGGGGGTCCAATTCCATTGGTACTAGCCTAGGTCAAACTTGTATTGGTGTTTCTTCTCTCGTCTCCTATGAACTCGAATATACGTCCATGTTGATAAATCAGGATATGTAAAATATACATCTAAATTGATTAATGGAAACAAAATTCAAAGACTTTTAAAAAGATTTATATGAGAAAAGAAATTTGGATATTTTTAAAAAGACTTAAATGAGAAAAGAAATTGCACAACTCGTATAATGATATAGGACTTCACCAAGACAAAGAAGCAAGGTTGTCCCTTGTCGGCCAATAAGACACTGCTAGAACTGAGTGTAACAAAGACTTGACTGTGTTGACCAAAAAAAACAAAGACTAGACCGTCAGGTGCAGGCTAAAAAACTGTGGTGTGGGGGTGACACGATAAATAACAATCAATCTCTTACCAGTCGAGTACATACCACAAAATACGACAGGTAGACACAAGAAATTTCAGAGGTAATATTATAATTAAATGTATGTATTTTGCATTTTGCAATACCATACAATGAAACATACTAAATTGAAGATGAATCCATTTAACCTGGTCTGATTGTCTCTCCCCCACGGACTCTAGTTGTCAACGAGAAAAGGTTGTTAAACAGAACAACATAGATGCGTGGAGAACAAAGAGGGGATTGCATGTAGCACTGCTGGAAACAAACATTTGTTTAACGAGGGTGTGATTTTGCTATATAAAGACTTGGTTGCAATTATAACTAAGTGATGAAGACCAATCCCAAAGTGTGAGGCTTAGACAATAACATATATGGGTTCAATGGCTTTTAAGTGCTCGCGGTGTACTATGGAGCCACAATGGGGTGCTCCAACATGACTCGCATGTCGTGGTATGTACATGAGCTCGAGCTCCCGATTCTCCAGTATGACCATCAAAACCAATCGGAGTCGGTATTACTCCCTAGTCGACTGTGTCAGTGGCCCCATGCAGAGGGCAAAATGCTTGAGTGGTTTAATTTCAGTTCCTAGTTAATTTTTTGGATATTTAAGTGTTGTTGATTCATAAGATAACAAATTATTTGCATATGTCAAGCAGAACCATAGCTGAAAGAAACATCAAAATATTATTAGCAAATGGGCTTCTACTTAAACATATCCAAGTTCAGATAATTCATTGTATTTAACTCTGCCAAGCAACTCACAAAAACCATTGCTGCATACAGGGAAGGATGGGATACAACACAAGTGAACTTCTAGCCCTCAGTTAATTCTCTTTTTCCAAAAACAAGTGATAAAACACAAAAAAGGCCGTGAATTTATTGGCTTTAAAAAAGAAAATGAAATGATAACGCTGGAGATATGAAATGACAATAAAAAACAGTCAAACTAAAATAAGTCCATTGTACTTGACTGGTGCAAATGACAAACGTCAATGTGATGAAAAAGGATCGGAGGTATCCAGAGCCAATGACTTCCTCTTTTCATGTAAAGTTAAGAACTGTTATCTGCACTGGCTAAACATTTCCAATATGGTTTTTCACAACAAAAGGCTACTTACTACATAGAAACTAATCATGCTTTGATGGGCTCACGCGGCCTCCATAATCCCAGCCTGTACTTGTGTGCATATTTCAATATTAGCTTCCTCTGCAAAACAGAAACTAGTTGTGAGAAGTTTGCAAGTGGATTAGCTAATTGAATGCCATGTGGGCAAAAACAATCAAATTAATGTCAGCTTAAGATCAATGTAACATTATATAAACCCCAGTTCTACCAAAAGTGGAAAGTTCATTGTACTCCCGGAATCCCGGTCTACAATTCGTGGGATTAAAAAACAAAACTGTATCACAAGTGACCGCTATGGCATGGATTCATTTTATTTCGAACATTAGAGTCGACGACAGACCACGGACTTATCTGATGCACATGCATCCTGGATGCACAATTGTAAGATACAAAATAATCTGGCATCTAATTCTAAGATTCTCTTGTGCTTACTATTTAAAAATGGTAATTTAAGCTCATAGTCTATCCCTGCTGTAATTGCTGGTGATATAATTATATACCTGCAGATTAAATATGGGGCATATGAGTACATGAAATGCCCATAAAGCATTTATATAGAGGGAGTAAAATAGGAAAGGCAGGAGAAGGAATTGAGGCTCGTGAAGGATAGATGGCAGTTAAGGAGGTAGGAGAGGAAATGCGGGATGCACAAATAACTAACAGGATAGGTGGCCGCATCGGATTGGGAGAGAGAAATATTGAATTAGAGGTACTCGTGCATAAACAGGGGAGTCACAGAATGGGATGGCAGGTTGTGCGCGAAGTAAGAAAGAGAGACTGAGCAGTGGGATTTTTCTCATGTCAGTAGAGAGATATTCCTACTCTAAGAGATAGTGCTTTCTATGTTATTTTTCCATCTCCAAGTAGAATTCTCTCCATCCACAGTCTACCTATGTTGTCAGTCTCACATAGCAGAGCGCCGAACAGATAGCGGAGCGCCGAACAGATAGCAGGATGACTGCTATTGCGAAGGCCAAAAAAATAGTATATAAACTAAACATAAAATACAAACAGTATACAAAATACTAAAAAAAATAGCAAAATACACAAAATTAAAGGAGTGATCATACTTAATAACCAAAATCAAGTTCTAATAGTAATTAAATCAAGTTCTAATGGTAATTAAAGCAGTTTCTTTATCAAGATGTTGAACCAACCCCATCGTGGGTTTATAATAATAATAAGAAGAAATTAGGGCTTAAGTGGGTGCAAAATGACTCAAATATCCTTAATGATGAATAAAAAATAAAATAAAAAAGTCTGTGTTTTTTAAAAAGCCTTAGAGCGGGTCCGATAGCGGTTCAGGCTGGGATAGTACTGAGGAATTCATCCTCCATCTTCCATATTAGCACTAACATGTGTAATTTTCTTGTAGCAATTTAATACCAGCATAGAGGCTTAATAAAATATTGAGAAGGGGCGTGCAGAAATGAAAAATTGCAGTAGGCTTTGAGATGGGATTTTTTACCTAACCAAAAAAGGTTGGAGGTGTCCAGAAGTCCTAACTCAACTGGCAAAATGCCGATATTGTTAGGGTGGAAATCATGTCCCGGGTTCGAACCCGCGACTTCACAATTGTGTGTGCGAGTTTCTGATAGTATTTACCATCTCATCTATGAACTAAAAAGAAAAAAGAAAAAGCTACAGGTTCAAAAGTGAGATATACTTCAGAAACGTATTTTCGTCAAAATCAACTATATTAAAAGCTTAAATTGTTAAGGGAGGGCTCCCGAATGTCTATCATGCCTACGACAATTTATTTTGTAAGACACGAGAAGCAACATACAGAGTCCTAAACTCTCTGCATGCCTTAAATAATCTTAACATCAAAACCCTCAATTTTGATAATTCTAGAAAAAATCAGAGTCATCCAATTCCAATTTAAAGTTACAATACAATGTAAGTCATAAGAAACATAAGGCAGAGTCATTCAATTTCGTTAGTAGTTACAACATAAGATACAAAAACCAGAGTCATCCAGTTTTGTTTTTAAGTTACAATGCCAGTCATAAGATTTATTTATCGACCCCATAGTCATAACACAGCCCCGCCTGCTGAATTAATTAAGGAGAAAAAAAGGGAACAACAATCAACCACAGCTTAAACTAATAACAGTTAACAATCCTATCCAACGGTTTCATCAGGCCCTCTTACACTAGCATTCTTTTGCAACATAAGTTGTACCTCCTTCTCAAAAGGTGATCCTATCAGGAGAATAGCCTAGTTCTTATAGTGGCTAATATTCAAAAGATATTTTAACTCCCAATTCCCCAAATTTTATACACAAAAGCAAAAAAATTATCCTATTCACGGGGATTACAAAATTTGGCAAGACTAAATCATTTACCACAATTTGTAATACAATGAGCAAAACAAAAGAGTTTAATTTTGATTCACGGTTGGTGTAAAAAGTTTTGAACCATCAATAAATCACAATTCATCATATATGACATGAGAAATAATTAGGATTAAAGTGAAATGCAAAACTAATTAAATTACTAAGTATGAGACAGGGTGAAGAATCATAAAAGCACTTGCACTTGTAAGTTGTAATAATGTAAATAAACAACAACAGCAAATAATTATGCGGAATAATGGAATAGCATAGAAAGTTTGAAAGGAATAAGGATTACATGTTTGCAAGGAATACCGAGCTTCTTGAGTTTAAGTGTTCGAGTTTCAAGAAGCTTCTGGAAGTCACCAATTTCGGAATCAAGCTTAGCAACATGAGATTCAACTCCGTTTCCAATTCCGGTTAAAAACTCCGGTATTCCAACCTTGACTGCAAATTGTAACGTAACAATCGATGAGTATCAAAATAGTTAATAGAAAAGGTGTAAAGTAGGAGGAAAGAGGAAGAAGTGTTATTACCAACGTAGGGTGTTGATTTGGAGAAGGATCTAGAAGAGAAGTAATTCGAAGAATGCGGGAGTGTGGAGATTGAATTAACACCTCCGTTTCTGAGGACTCTCTGTAACTGCAACCATGCCGTGGCCATGTTGATTTTGATCTTTCAACCTAATATTGCTTGCCGTTCGACGCCGGAGGTTAAACCAGGGGATATGGATTTCAAAACCCCGCCGTTATGTTAAACGACGATCTGTTATAGAAAATCACGTCGTTTCGATATGTGGAACTTCCATAAGGTCTTGCTATGACGGCCCAAATTTACACTTAGGCCCGCTAATCATAACGGATAATTGTTAAATGTACCCCACAAAAAATATATTATACCCCTGTATTGTTTCCTTAATATCCTCGGTCTCTCTTGTGTTAAAGTTAAATAATTGAGTGAGATTGTTGTAAGTCTATTGAGACTCCAGAAAATAAGTTGGAAGTGTGATGTCGCTGAGAAATTATAGATCGTAAGAGATCAAGTTTGATCTAGAGAGAAAAAATCTCATCAAATGTGAGTACTCAAAGTAGTCTATGTTTGGATTAACCATTAAAAATATTTATGTGCCATCTATCTATCTTTCATTTATTATTTCTTATTCTCCGCAAATTCATACACACTTTATATTGATTAAAAAAAAAGTTGTTTAGAATGTTCTCTATGATAATGTTCTTATTTAACCACTTCATATTTTTCAAAAAGTTGTCTTGTGAAAGAGTATTAAAATGCTCGGATTAAATTTTTTTAAAATCACAATTCAATTTCCATTTTGTTGTGATTATTCTTTTCATTTTAGCATACTAAATTAAACATAAATTTCACGCTGCTAAAATTGAAAATTAAATTTTTGTAAACAAGTTTATAACACTCTAGACTAAAACTCTCTTAAATATTTTTCTACATTTAAAAACCCATAGTGTTTCAT
>JBBPBR010000005.1:5728797-5746768 GCA_037974775.1 Cicer pinnatifidum
TCTTTGATCCTGTTTTTTATTTTTATTTTTATTTTTTAGTT
Organism: Cicer pinnatifidum; assembly: GCA_037974775.1. Classification (NCBI taxonomy): domain Eukaryota; kingdom Viridiplantae; phylum Streptophyta; class Magnoliopsida; order Fabales; family Fabaceae; genus Cicer; species Cicer pinnatifidum. Next base: position 5,728,839 of record JBBPBR010000005.1, read on the forward strand.
TTTAATTTTGATTTTATGTTTTAGTTTTGATTTTATTATCTTCACTCTTTATTTTATTTTATGGATTTTATTTTTTATTTTAAAATATAAATTAAATAAAAATCCTTTGTTAAAAATATACTATTAAATAATTAAATATAATATGAGTGCCACATCATGTTATTAAATTGTGTTACCAATCATATTGAAAGTTGGATAAAATTTTTAAATTATCAAAATAAAAAAATTAAGCTGCAGGGAAAACAATATAAAGACCAATATTATTTGAGCAAAACATTTAAATAAAAGAGGATTTAAACCTAAACATTGACATCATATATATTTTTAGTCTATAAATAGTTAGTTGATAATTTAATTTAAACATTGACAACTATAAAAAATTGGAACGTGCTGTAAAACTTATTATACTAATTAAAGAGTATTATGATTAGTGTAAAACAATTTATTCTTTTAATTTTTAATTTTTGTTGTTGCTAAAATAAAATGTAAAAAACTTATTTATGTATGATAACGTCGAAAACAGCGCCTCCCCTCCCTTGAGCCGGCGGCAACAGAGCGATCCATAAACCCTCAACTCCGAAACCATGTCCAACGACAACAAAGACACTGACCAATACGGCGTTCTTCTCTATTACAAGTACGTCTATATTCCCAACCTCAACGACCTCCTCACATTCTATCGCTCCAACTGCTCCTCTCTCAACCTCCTCGGTCGTGTTCGTCTTTCTTCCCACGGCGTCAATGTCACAGTAAGAAAATAAACCCCCATTCCCTTCTCCTTCTTAGTTATCTCCTTTCATTTCAATCTCACTATCTCTTTCATTTCAATATAGGTTGGTGGTAACTTATCCTCTTTGCAACGACACATCGAAGACCTCAACGCTATCAGTACCTTATTTCATGGCACTGATTTCAAACTTGCAACTTGTCATCAACCATTAAACGACGACGTTGCTAAGGAGTGCGGCTTCACTTCTCTCTCTATTCGGATTGTCAAGGTCATTATTTATATTTTATTGCTTTTTGCTTAAATCCGTGTTTAATTGTACTAGTATATTGTTATATACTTAAACCGTGTTTGAATAACTGGCTTAATTAAGCGCCTACTTCTGATACCGTAGACTGGTCTAAACTTTAACCACTATGGACGATACTTCTCGACACTTCTCGGAAGCATCAATTAATGATCCTCTTGGTCTTTTCGGGCCTGAGACAATGATTCAATCGAGTCAGATTGATAAAAATTAAGAAAAAATAAATATGTCTCTCAAAACTCAACTCGTCAAATCACATCAATCAGGTCACCTTCTCAATTGTTTAGACAAGGAGAACTGTTAAGTTATACTTCTGAAGAGTGTTGTCAATCGTACTTGGAATTTCAGATGACTTTTAAACATATGTATTTGGTGGACCACTTGATAGGTGGTCCAACATAGAACTTGCCGAATGTATAAGCTATTTATATACAATAAAATCAAACTCTTTTTATATAAGGCACAAACTGTTTTCATAAGCCATCCTGGAGTGCCGGACGAAAATAAGTTAAAACCAACTTATAGACATGTCATTTAAATGGTTTAACAAATACTCATGTTTGAAGATAAGTTCAAATAACTGAATATGCCAACCGAGACAGTCCGTTACTCGGATTTTTTTCTACTTTGTAGGAACTGGTTACTCTCAGTTCTCATCCACTATTAAAGTCACCTGAAATCTCAAATGCTGGAAGACATCTATCTGCACTCGAGTTCCATTCTACTCTTCACAATGCTAGTAAGTTGCTATTACTTGACATAGAATAGAATTGATTTTTGGATTTTTCATTCGTTATATTGTTTCAATTTTGCTTGTCCTTGTCACCTTTTCTGTGTTGACATGTTTATTCCTTTCCTCATTTATTTGACCATCTAGACCTAGGAAACACTAATAATATAGACACAGAGATGATACAGGCATTAACACGTAGACACGAAAAATAATTTAAGAAAATAGAAGTGATTCAAATACAATTGTGTCGGTGTTGGACACCGTAGACATTTTCAATCTTAAATGTTGGTGCTACGTAGGTCTAGACACTACATTGAATTAGGTTATATTATTTGGAGAGTTTGTTTTGAAATCTGAACAATATTTTGTATGATTCCGTACTTTTGTAGATAAGGAGACTACAGAAAACGGCTTTGTTTTACTTGATGCAAGGAATCTGTACGAAACTAGAATTGGAAAATTTCATGCACCAAATGTTGAAACCTTGGATCCGCAAGTTCGGCAGTACAGCGATTTTTCATCATGGATAGATGATAAGAGTGAGCAGTTGAAAGGCAAAAATATCCTGATGTGAGTTCTTCCATTAAACTTTTTGGTGGTAATTTTTGGTTCACTGTTGGCCTTCCTATTTTAATATGTTCTAGTAAATATTTATTTAGTGAGTAGTGATTGGGGGGAGGGAGGTAGTATTTTCCATTACGCTGTCATTTTTATATTTGAGTAACCTATGATTACTTGTGTGTAATTTCACTTGTTGGTTACAGGTATTGTACTGGTGGAATCAGGTGTGAAATGGCATCAGCATATATTAGGTCAAAAGGTGCTGGGTTTGAGAACGTGTTTCAGGTTAACTCCTAACCTACTCCTTATTTGAAAGCAAGAAGAAATTTTGATTAATATCATAGAATCATATTCATATTATGTTCATACTTTATAAATTATAACAAAACTGCGTTTGGGAACACACGAACGACAAAACAAACATAATGTCAGTTGTAGTGATGACCTTGATACCAGTTTGCAATTCAATATGACGACTGTTGAGTGTTGAAATCTTGTGGTAGCTTATACTTTTATATAAAATTTTGTTATTTGTTATTAAACATAGTAAAAAATGTCTTCATGCTGATGGCCAGTATTACTTGTAACTTTTTTTTAATTGTAGTTATTTGGTGGTATACAACGGTATTTGGAGCAATTCCCGGATGGTGGTTTTTTCAAAGGAAAGAATTTTGTTTTTGATCACCGGTATGTCTTAAATTCTCAAATTTCTTTTAGGCATGAATCTGTATGTATAACTTGTTATGCTGTCAGGATTGGAATATTGATATTATATTAAGGCAAAGCTCTGCAAATGAAATTATTAGAGCTATGGCTCGCTGTGAGCCCATAACATAGCAATTGTTTTTGGATCTTTGTTGTGGTTAATCTTATATGACTAATTTAATTTGTGAACTGGTTATTTAACTTGGTCCTATATATTTAATAGTAAATATCATTCCAATATCATTTAACTTGGGGTTTTCAATGCAATGATGGAAGATTATCCGGTAGTGAATAATCTTGAAACCTGGTCAACATTATTATAGGGGGGCTGTTGCAACAATTGGATCAAATGAATCCTTATTTTATTTCTTGTGGATGTAGGATATCAGTTGGAGGTTCAGATGCTAGTACAATTGGTGCTTGCCTTATTTGTCGCTGTTCCTTTGATGATTACTCTTCACGCTGTCGATGTACTTATTGCAGAATGCTTGTCTTGGTTTGTCATAGTTGCCAGGTATGATCTGTTATATTTTCCGTGCCTCCACTTTTTGTTTTTGTACAACTAAAAACTCACACTATTCTGACAGAGTCAGAAGGGGAGGGGGGAATAAAAGGAAATAGAAGTGAGTTGTTAATATATTGTGAAATTATATACTGAATCTAGAGGCCTCAAACATACTGCTGTTTTGGAGAACTAAACTAAGAATTGTTTTTGGTTTTTATATATACTAGTTTATGAAGTTCCCATGAAATTCTAGTTAAGAGCTTGGTTCTGATTTTGTTTGTTGCAAACTGGCCTAACGCGAGTGTTGCTTTTGAACTCTTCTACCTGTAATTGGTTCTAGATAATAATAGTACTGAAGAACTTAAGTTTGTTATTAGGAAAAAGTTGAAATTTTCTCAACAAGCTGATTGCATAAGTCCTCAGCTATTACTATTTACTACGGTCATTACTCATTAGGCATCATCAAAGTTGAGCATCAATCATGGTTGCATAATTGCATTGGAGTAATATTTATGCTGAAACCTTGGCCCCTAAAACTTGGTTTAACTATATTCCTGATCCTGAAGTACTAATCTATAAAATACATGCCTTCTTCCCTTAGTATTTTACTATCTTTACTTAGATCTTTTGCTGTTTTGATTTCTTGCTTCTGATGCTATTGTGGTCTACCAGAATGAATCTGCACTGTACGTTTGTGAGCTATGCCAAAAACAGGGAAAGGCTGTTGGGTCAAAGCAGTTAATTGAAAATGATGATTCAGAAATATCACTGCAAGGTGTTGAGTTCCAGAATTTTTCTTCAGATACTATGCTGTTGGCTCAAGTGCCTAAAGGAGATGGTAAGGTCCGTGATCCATATTTCTTAAACAATTTTTGCTTTTATGTGCCTTTTAATCAAATTTAAAGTTACTGATTGTTAATTTTACAATTGTTGCAGTGTACTGAATATTTTCAAGTCTCCTAAAATCTGAATTGTTGGAAATTGATAACCCATCTATAATTTACCAGAAGTGTGCAATTCCTAACATCCTAATGAATAATGTTTCAGACGTAACAACCTCAAGAAAACTGAGAATCTTATGTTTGCATGGGTTTCGGCAGAATGCTTCCAGCTTTAAGGGAAGAACAGCATCGTTAGCCAAAAAACTCAAGAAAATTGCTGAATTTGTTTTTATTGACGCACCTCATGAAGTGCCCTTCATTTATCAAATACCCCTGCCAATGGCTCATGCGAATGGTGCGTTATCCTCTTTGCCAGCTAGTCCTCCTCCACCTTTGGAGAATTGCAAGAAGAAATTTGCATGGTTCGTGGCACCCAATTCTGATGGAAGTAACGGTGTTGATTGGAAGGTAGCAGATGGTCCATTCGATCCACTTCAATACCAGCAGCAAACCGCCGGATATGACATTTCACTATCACACTTAGAGAATGTGTTCTCCAAAGAAGGGCCGTTTGATGGAATCTTGGGGTTTTCACAGGGAGCAGCAATGACTGCTATAATCTCATCACAACAAGAAAAGCTAAAAGGTAAAATGGACTTCAAATTTGTTGTCTTGTGTTCAGGCTTTGCTCTCAAATTGAAGGAGATGGAATATAGCCCTATCAAGTGCCCTTCTCTTCATATATTTGGTAATGAACATGGTCAAGACAGACAGATAGCAAACCAAGCAAGCAAGGACCTTGCTTCTCTATACGACAGCGGTTGTTCTGTGATCGTTGAACATGACTGTGGTCATATAATTCCTACCCGGTCACCATATATTGACGAGATCAAGGCTTTCCTTGGGCGGTTTCTGTAAGAGGTCTAACAGAAAACATCTCACTATTTGAAGTAGTTTACATTGTTAGTTTGTAACTTGATAAGTCTTGTCTTATATATGCACCTTGCCCAAAAACTTGTGCAATGCCCTATGGTTATGCAGTTGCCTAATTTAAACTAGTAAAGGTCACAGAAAATTACTGGTTGTACTGTCAGTTTGTAATCGTTATTAAGAATGTTTTGTGGTTTATAGAGTGGCCGAGGATGCGCATACAACCAGTTATCACTTCATCAAGGGGCAGGGTTTGTAGTTTGCCACCTTTGCCTTGAAGTAGATTATTCTTATGCTGTTTCTTGCATGGAAAATTTAACGCTTTTTTCAATATAGGATATCAAAAATGCTCTTGACTTTAAAAGCCGGAGTGGTAATTGCATTTATGCCTCTCATTTCTTTCTCTCCCTAACTATATTCTCTTCCTCTCTATCTCACCACATGTTAACTTAGATAACTAATTTTTAAAAATTAAAGTAATTAAGACTTGTGAATAAAACATCTTTGATAACCGGTTGGTGTACCCTAGCTAGGTAGCAATTGTGTTCGGGTGCAAGTGCATAAGGTTTGTGAACTTGAGAGGGAAGCATGGGAGACATCTTTTCATCTTGAAAAAGGTAGACAAAACTTGGCTTAAGTGTGGATTCAGGAAAGAAAGTTATTGAAAAATATATTAAAAAATGACTTTCAAAAACAGGATTCATTAAAGAAGTGTGTATTTTGTTCTTAAGTATTTTTTTGAGTGAATTTAAGCCATCAATTATTCAATTGTTTAAATTTAAAGTCACTTTCATTTATTTAAATATCTCAAACTCATTATTTATTCAAAATTTTAACAAATTGAATGGATTAAATTGTTTTATTCAATTTTCTACTTAAAGTTTACCCATCAAAATATCACACTTTCTTCCTTTTCAAACCATAATATTACATTTTACAATTTTCCTTAAATTTTATCAAATTTTCATTAAATACTCAATTATTAAATCTCAAAAATTATTTTATGACTCAAAACACATTAAGATAGGATATTTTCCACCAAGACTATGAAGTTGAATTAAAGAATCTTAAATGTCTCCAAGAGAAAATAAAAGTTCAACTATTATAAATTTCCTATATAAATTAATTTATTAATTTATATACATCAAAGGTATAATTTTTTTTACACATGCGTCAAATAAAAAATATCAAATAGATATTTGTAGAAATATTTTAGTAACTAACATAAAAAGGTAGCATCATAAAATAATTTGATTAAATATATATACACAAAAGTTTTACATTATAGATATATACAAATTAAATCAATAACTTAAATAACTAAATTATCTAATTGCATAATCTATCATTAACTTCCAAATATTTTGATAAAATATGAAAATTCAAGGAGATTGTGTAAAAAATAATTGACAGTAAAATTGTATTTGCTTAAAAAATAGGCTTAATTCATTTGAAGGAAACTTGAACAAAAACGACGAGGCACGAGTCAAGCGATTGGAAAGTGCAAAAGTGGGTGAAGTGAAGCCCTCTTACTCTTAAACCCTTCCTTACAGTTTAAACCTCTATTTTTGCAAGTTGAACACAAAAGATAGAAGCATAAGGGAGATGCAGCGTGTTGTGAGAAAACTAACTAAGACATTTTCACAAAGACAGGTATAATATCGCTTCTTACTCGTATTCACTCCAAACCGATTTTTAGTTTCATTTCTTCAAATTCATTTAATTGCTCTATTCACTTATCACAACTACATTTTTTTAGCATTAGAAGCTATATGATTAGTGATTAATGATATGTCATATTTATATTCTATTTATTTGGCTACTAAATCAACAAGGGAATAATCATGCCATTCATTTTAGTTACTTTCACTAATTCGTAGGAGTATTTTTGCAAGGTTCGTTCGCAGGTTCTAGGTTTTCGTTCCTATTGCAATGATAGTGTTGTTGTTGATATTGGACAACCAACCCCTGCATCTCATCCACAGGTACAGTAATTTCACAACATCCTCTTTTTGGCACCAATGAGAATGTTTAATTAATATGAAATTTGCATGAAAGCACAAATCTTTAAGAATTTAATTACCATGCTAGTATCTTTAAAATGTTTTTTACATACATCTAATTATTTTTACTATGTAGATATTTGTTCAAATATTTTAGAAGTAGAAGTTTTTATTACGATAGTACACTATGGTTAAGTATGATTGAACGTGTATGTAAATTTTTTTAAACTGTCACCGCATAACTATTAAACATAATATTTATTTGAAAGAGAAAACTAATATTTAGAAGTTAGCATTAGTTGGTAAAATACTATCATTAAACTGTATATATTTAATTAATTTAAAAAGTAAAAATGAAATAATTGTAAAATGTAAGACTTTTAGAGTGTCTGAAGTATTCACAAAGTGTTTGACTTTGACATGCTTACTAATGACTATTTTCAAGCATTTAACTGGAACACTTATTTGTTAAAATTAATTTGCATTTTCCCCATAATTTTATGTTGCATTGTAGCTTCTAAAAGATGGGGAGATCACACCAGGCATATCTAGTGAGGAATACATCCTAAGAAGAAAAAAGATGTTGGAACTTCTCCCGGAGAAAAGTTTGGCTATCATTGCTGCTGCCCCAGTAAAGATGATGACAGATGTCGTGCCTTATACATTTCGACAAGATGCTGATTACTTGTATATTACAGGCTGCCAACAACCTGGTGGTGTGGCCATTTTAGGGCATGACTTTGGTTTATGCATGTTCATGCCAGAAGCCAAGCCGTATGTGAGTCTGATATATGATATCTTTATAGTTATTTCTTGAAACTAAAACACTATTGTTATTTGTATGGAATATGTTATACAGTGCTTATCTATGCCATAAATTCAAATTTTACTATTATTGTTATTACTATTACTATTATTATTGTTGTTGTTGTTATTATCATCATCATCATCATCTGCTGCTGCTGTGTTTGTTGAAAAAAATAATATCACCTTAAATATTTTTTGTCTGATTGTTTTTGAATTAGCCCTTTAATTTTTTTTCTCAGTCCTTAAATATCCAAAGATCATGTGGTATAATCCCTACAGAACCTTAGTAAGGGACTTCATAAAACACTACTTTTGTAACTATAAGGACTAGGAACTTTTTTTGTTCAAAAGAATAATTCAAAAAATCATTTTCTGTTCAGGGATAAAAAACATATTTAAGCCATAAATATCTGGACGTTCATCTGATTATCAATAAGTACCTTTTCTTTCGAAATTTATATGGTATTTCAATTGTTTTTCATGTCAGAGTCAACCATTCATGAATTTGATTATTGCACATGTAGTTTTTCTTGCCATTTCTTCTAGAGTTATAAGATATGAAGTAACTAATCTTGAAGCTAACACAAATTTGAAACCATAAATTTGTCTAGGATGTGACTTGGCAAGGGCATATAGCAGGAGTTGATGCAGCATTGGATACATTCAAGGCTGACAAGGCATATCCAATGAGAAAATTGCATGAGGTGAATCACCATTATCACAAATTTAAAACTTTTACTTCTACAGTAACTATCTACTCATCTATTTTGTCCTCTATACCTTTGAATTATTTTTATTGACAAGCCTGCTGGTGGCTTGCAGTCAAGGCTGCCATAGTTTTTCTGTCTAAAATATGCATTTAAGTCTCCTCGGTCAAACAGTTACTTCTGTTCTTTAAAATATTTTCAATTTTAATCTTTTCAATTATTGATTCAGATCCTTCCAGATATGATAAGGGGATCCTCAAAATTGTATCACAATGTTCAGACTGCTACACCATCATATACAGAACTGGAGGCCTTCAAGAAACTAGCTTACTGCAGCAATGTAAGGGATCTATCTGTTTATACCCATCAGCTGCGATGGATAAAGTCTCCTTCGGAGCTCTCGCTGATGAAGCAATCAGCATCAATTGCTTGTCAGGTATTTTCAACTCTATTGGATGGCTTACTATTTGAGGACTAAAAATCTAGAACTCCAAGTCAGGCTGTTATATGCAGATGTTTAGGAGGTCATAGTTGCAAAATGACAAGAACTTGATGATTTGAACATTTTATGGTTTTGAATAGGCTCTTTTGCTGACAATGATGCATTCAAGAACACACCCTTTTGAAGGTATGCTAGCTGCAAAGGTTGAATATGAATGCAAAGTGAGAGGTGCCCAGCGAATGGGGTGAGCATTTCTTTATATTGAGTGACTGTCCCTCTTATGCAATTTGTTCACATCTGGGTTCTTTGTGTATTGTTATTGATATCTTAACAAAGCTTCTACCAGAGTGATAGAGAAGTTCATTAATATAGAAAACTTAAAGGAAGTTTAAGCACACTTGCGTTAACAATTAATAAGACAATTTTTCTCTTTTCTTCTCTCTGTATCAGATTCAATCCCGTGGTTGGTGGTGGGCCTAATGGAAGTGTTATACATTATTCTAGGAATGATCAGAAGGTAAATTCTACTACTAACTGCCATCTCCTATTATGTGTAATTTCATGTTTTTTATCTTGATCATGTTTGGCAGATTAAAGATGGAGATCTTGTTTTGATGGATGTTGGATGTGAGTTACATGGCTATGCTAGTGATCTCACACGCACATGGCCACCGTGTGGTAGCTTCTCTTCTGCCCAGGTTAGCATGGTTTGGTTCTTTTATAAATCCTGTCTAGGTATTCGGGAGAGCTTAGGGCCTATTTACTTTGAGAAAATTGGAAATATTTTGTTTTCATTTCCTTTTTTCATGTTTAATTACAAAATTGATACCTTGATTTCAGTCTGTTTTCTGTTTTCAATTATTTGTACATAAAACACTAAACAGTGATTCTTCCTAAGCTATATGATTTGATTCCGTAAGATTTTCTAAGCTATGATGTTTATATACCTTGAGTAGAAAATAAAATATATGATTCTTCTATGAAATTTGGACATCCAAATTATATGAATGTGTGGAATATACTCTAAATAATTTGTTCATGCATGGACATTCAATTTGTGATAAATTCTCCCCCTCTTCATAGCCCCTTTCTTTTAGGGATCTGATGGGCCTACAGCTTGCACATGCCCAACATAGGGCATGTTATCATGTTATGTCGGCAGAATCTTTCTTTGCGTCTGCTATCTCGCGGCATATAAATGTTTGAAACTTGGTTTCTGTTCCATATTCATGCCAATGAAATCTGTTATAAAATAAAACTGCTTATTCCACTTGTTGCTCTATCCTTTTAGTTTTAGCACTTTTCATATGAATTTTTATGGTTTATCACTTTATCTATATCTCAGGAAGAACTTTATGAGCTTATACTGGAAACAAACAAGCATTGTGTGGAACTCTGTAAGCCTGGTGCTAGTATTCGACAAATACACAACCATTCGGTATCTTCTTTTTCTTATCATTTTTCCAATGTGATAGAGATGTAATAAAGTAACTGTCCTTCATGAGACTTAATCTAACACCTTAACCTTTTAGGAGTTTGTGATTGACATGGTATTAGATTCTCTTTGATTAAGTGTATAATTGCCTTCACATTAGGAAACCCAAAATCAAGTTTGATGAACAAAATTTGTCTTAGATGTTATGCCTAATATATGTGGCAATTGAGTCAAGGTCAACTATGGATTCCAAACTTGATTTTAACCCCTATACAAAATGCTTTTTCGGGTATTGACAAAAATGTCTTTTAACTCAATGTTATATGACTATTTTAATAAAATTAAGAATCGGTAATTACACATCTAAATTAGGTTATTATTATTATTATTCAAACTTTATTGTGTCAAAAATCGCTTTGCAATTAAATATTTACAACTATAAATCAATGTATTGAATTCACTTTTAACCAAAATAAATTTTTCAACATTAAGTTTATCTAAAATCAAAATTTTAAACTTCAATCCAAACACAAGTTTTTAGGAATTTAATCCTTGTTGTTCTCATACTTATAATCAAAATTGGATTTTAATGTAAGGTAGGATAGGCCAGCAATTGCCCAAGTTTCAACATAAGGGGCGTGTTAGAGATATACTAATACAATAAAATCACAAGCCTTCATCCAACAGCTTAAGTTTTAAGAATAGTTGATAACTGATACAATTATTAGACATTATTATCAGAAGCTGTGTTTGTTTTCCTTGCTCTCTTTTTTTCCAGTTCAAGAGGGAATTGATAAGAATTACTATCCTTTATATCTAAGTCATTCTCAATCCCAAAAACTTCGCTGAGTACCGCCTTATGAAGCAGTACTTTTGCAAGTAAATTGTGAAAACTATGAAATTACTTAGAAAACATTTAAACATGTGTAGAATGTTATTTTAATTAAGTAAAAGTAAATCACTTAGCTAGTAGCAACTTACATCATATATTTGATAATAACACTGCATTCACAACTTCATATTTTTAAAAATAAACTGATTGAACCACACTTGCAGTTGTTTCTATTCCAGCATTAACAAACAAATACTAGATTATAGTTGGCCTCATGAATTGGATGCTGACTGTTATGTGGGTACAAAAACAGAGTTCTCTTGGCCTTAATTTTTAATGGGAAACTTGTAAAATTCTCAACACTGTCATTAGACGAATTCTTATTTTATTCTACGATCAGTTAGGGAGATATAAAATGAATAGCAGAGAAATTTATCTCTCTGGTTTCTTTCAAAGGTTTATAGAAGATGTTCAATAGTGTATGTACCGACTAATTGCAAATTCTGTGTCGAGATTTTTAGTGGAATTGAATCAATATTATTCCTAGATGTTACATTTAGCTTATTTGATGTGCAATTTTTTTCGTAGTGTGTTTTCATTAAGCCCCCCCATTCAACAAAAAGAAAGCTTTTAATATTGACTTTGTCATATGCATGATGAACACTATCTCATAATCAGTAACTAGAGCATGCCAGTGACCTTTGTATCTTCTTGATTGATCCTTCTGTGTTTAGCATCGTCTTAGTAGTTGCTTGAAGCTTATATATCTATAAAACAGTTAAGCACATATGAAACGGTCTGGTTGCATAGGTTGAAATGCTGCAAAAAGGACTCAAGGAGGTTGGAATTTTGAGAGATGTTGGAAGCAGTTCCTACCATAAGCTGAACCCAACTTCTATAGGTAACTCGTTCACCCATGGTTTAGGTGACAAAGCATGCCAGATATGCCCTTCAGATTTGTTTTTTGTTACAGATATTCATAAACTAGTTTGACATTTGAAATAAAAAATATGATGATAGCTAACAGAGAGTGGAGATATATATTCAGTCATGTTTTTATTGATCCAGGTCACTATCTAGGAATGGACATTCATGATTGTTCAATGGTCAGCTTGGACGCTCCTCTGAAGCCAGGTGTTGTAAGTGTTTTCCTTGACTAAGCTACAGTTTGATATCACGTACTTGTCACATGTGGTTGAGGGTTATGTTCCCATAAAATCATTATATGGTAATGGTAGTTTTTGTTATATCTACAGTTTTTAGTCATCTGTGTGACATCATAGTGTCTTTTTTAGTTAAATAAACATGGTTTAAAATGCATGTTTTTCAGTGTTTCTAAATAGTTTCATCTAAGGTACTTGTAATTTGTTTCTATTCAAGTTTGAAAGACATATTTTTCTTAAGTGATTATATGGTAATGGTAGTTATTGTTATATATAGGGTTTTAAGTTGAGTGATTGATTGAATAATACCTTTGTTCCAAAATTTCGTCTCATAGATGTAGTGCAACAATGGCAACTTATACTTTTCTGTATTTTCAAAATCTTTATGTTAAAAGGAAAAAAACTCTCACCCCATCGACATAAACAAATTCTGGTACATGCAAATATCTGAATTTAAAACTAGTAGCTGGGAAATTTAAGAGTTTAGACCCAGGACATTTTGCCAATGATCATCACCACATTTTATGTATCAAAATAGGATTTTGCTTCTCTAAAGTAAGGGGTGCACTTTAGAGGATAATGTTGATTAGAGAGTCAATGGTTGATAACTTAATAACTTCATATATATATATTTTGCTATATACATGCGTATATTTTATCACATTCTTAATGTTGATTTTTGATTGATGGTTATAATTGCATTTTATCTTCTAAAGTTAACCTCTTACTTTATACAAGGAAAATCCATGAAAATAAAAAATAATTTCTGGCCAAAGTTTTACTTCTCCTTCAATAAGACAACCTAATTAGAATATATTTTACTTGCACTTGGCATTCAAATAAGTTTTACCAATTCATATGGACATAATACTCTATACCCATATTATTTGATGGTGTGTTCTTTTATAATTTGTGAGCAGGTAATAACTATTGAACCGGGAGTGTACATCCCATCTTCTTTTAATTGTCCTGAAAGGTACTTATTGAAATTGATTGAAGAACTTGTTTTAACATATTGATTATTACAAATTAATAATTTCATTTGCTTGTTCCTATTGCATATTTTCCTGGGATACAATCTATTTCTTCAAAATATTCAAATTCAAGGGAGTTTCCTTCCATTCACCAGCTTCAGAAACCTTACGTTTTTCCCAGAATTTGATTGTGTACACCAGTATGCTAAAGTCTGAGTTGGATAACCCTGGCTGCTTCTTATTTTCAAGGATATTTAGCACTGATTTCACAGCTTATTCAATCTAATGAGGGAGAAAGGAATGTAATTGAGTTTAGAGTTTGTTTTGTAGCAATTTTCGATGGAGGTTAATCATTCCCCATGGGAACAATCTATAATAAGAGGGAACAATCATTCCCTCCAAAATTGGATGAATTTGTCCTTTCTCCGTCCCTTATTACTTATTATAAGCCCCTTTGGATAATTTATTACATATTAAAGGGGTAGTTCAACTGGTTTGAGTTAAGAGTTAAAGGACCAAAATTCAAATCTCGTTTGTATTCTACTTGTTTGACCCTTTTAGTCATTCACTCTCCTTAACTTCTGTAGCGTCATTTTGATTGATCTCAATCTCATATCATTTGTTCACCGTGTATTCCATTTGAGCAAGTTGGTCTTCAATCTTGGCATTAAATGTTTCAGTTTTGTATGTGATGTTCAATGCAGGTACAGAGGTATTGGGATAAGGATTGAGGATGAGATTCTTATTACAGAAACAGGTTATGAGGTAATTTCTTTCTCTAAAAGTGTTGCAATTGAAACTAGTTTATCAGTTGTGATTTCTTTCTCTATGAATTGTTTTGATTTATCTGTTTATTTTTCCTCAATTTTTTGTTAGGGTCCCTTACATATTTATAAAGAAAGACATTGGCAAATAATTTCAATGAACTGTCATATCTTATAAAATTTTAACGTAGAGAGGATTGTTCAAATAACAAATCAAGTAAATACTTTATCCTTTTTTTGTTTTAAAAAATGGAACTTTTGCTAGCTGTAAAAGAAGAGGATGGCTCTTTACTCAGCATCAGCTACGATTTTTTGGTTTCACGTAGACTTTAGCTTTAAACAGAAGCTGATCCTTCATTTTAGAAATAGAAAATATTCATTGCAAAGTGCAGCCTTTTAATATTAAGTCATCAATTCGTTGGAAAGTTTTTTTTTCCTTAACCAATGTCTTAAGGGCATTTGTTTGCATGAGTGCATGATCGTAATTTCAAACATGTAGCAGTTTTAATCCTTAGTCATGTATTAACAAATCATTAGAAAAAGTAGTTAGAGCCAGTGCATGATTAAATGATGGAAGTAACTGTGGTGATACCTGTCCTATGATAATATGCTATTAAGTATTTTATCTGTTGTTGGTTCTGGTTGTGTACAGTACCATTAAATGTGTCCCATCATGCATGTAAGCTGTGTGGCCATTGTTGTCTAATCTGAAACCAATAAATACTTGCTATCAAATTGGGTATAGTTTATCCAACTTTTTCTTTACAACTAAATTGCTTCAACGACCTCTTTAAAATAGTAATAATAGAGGCAAAAATATTACAATTACTTTTTCTTGGTGTGTAGTTGTATGTGGACAAATTTTCTTAAGTTCTTGCAGTTATGTTCTCAAAATACAAACGTACGATGAGTATTATTTTTAACACCCCAACTATGATAACTTCAGAAAAGAGAATGAAGTGACTAAAATAAAAATTATACCTACAAAAAGTATACCTATATTATATACTTTCATTCACACGCACATGCACACTCCTGACGTTATTAACTAATATTACGCAACACAGGTCCTTACAGCATCAATTCCTAAAGAAGTGAAGCAAATTGAGTCCTTGCTAAACAACTTCAGCCATGGAATAGGGGTAGATAGCCAAAATAACTTGAGAGCTACATCTAGCTGATATTGTACATGTGCATTCAAGAACTGGGACAAGCATTGCATAGTCAATCAAAACTGTAGGTAAAATATTTCCATCACTTATTTTGTTTGCCTCTCACATATTAACTTTTAACCGTTCAACATTCCAACAGGTGTTCTACAATCTTCGTTGGGAGGGGGGACAAAATAACAAGAGAGAAGATAGAGCAGGGTTTCCTTGCTTGTTTTGGGTTGTTCTCCTATTTTTTGTGGACTGATAAAGTAGCAGGTTTCTTGTACGTAATTGTTGCATATTTCCTGCTTGGTATTTTATTGCTGTAAATTAGTAATTATATTAATAAAATGACCGGCTCCATATAAATGGTTCACAGCAGTTGGAAATTGGAATTTAATCCTTTTTACACAGGCTTTTTGACGATGAAAATAGTTTATTTATTATTTTCAGTATAAAAGTATTTTAAAGTCATTTTATAATATCATCATTGAATGAATTTTATAATCACATATAACTTGTTTATTTATTTTTTATTTCACCACTCACCTGTATTATTTCTCTTCCCACCAAATAAAAAGGTGGACAATTAATAAGATGAAAAGAGTTAGAAATTAATGAGACTTATCATGTGTACACATATTAAATAATCGTAGTTATTTTTCGTCACTTCATGCTTTTTTTGGCACTAAATAGTTGTGCTGTTATGAAGATAGAAATGCTATTACTTTTTGGTGATAAAAATACTCAGTTAGGTCGGTTACTAGTATTAATAATGGTACCAGTCGGTTAGTCAACAAAATAATTGGTTGCAAAAAAAGTGTATAACAGCTTCACTTAAACAAGCGAATCAATTACTCTTTTTGGTCAATTCAATTACTTTTAAGAGAGTTAAAAACGAGAGAATCGGCTTTTGTTGGGCTTAATTGGGGGGTATTTTACTTACGTTTTTAATATACATTAAGGTGTAAGAAATTGTGTAATTTTAATATATGTTTAGGGTGTTTAGTTGCATTCTATGTTCTTTGATTTGATTCTCTCTGTAAGAGGGTGTTTAGCGGAAATTGAACCGAAGGGGTCTCTAACAAGCTTAGTTTATGCAGTCAATTCGAGCCACAACTCTTGGTTGCAAAATCAATAAAAATGAAATGTTCGATTTGAGAATACAAGTCTTTGTCCTGTAAAAAAAATGAGAGAGAACACAAGTCTTTGTGTTTAGATATCATAAGAAGTACGGTTTATGCCATAAATGCTTATGCTTATTGGAGTATAGATTTTGCTTAACCTATAAGCCAAGAAAAACGAAAAAATAAAGGTGAACCTAACTGGTCCTGGCTTAGTTTTATTGCATGTTTCTTACGTGAAATGCATTTGTAGTGATCCTAGATTGTCGATCTTTATATTGGAGAATGAAAAAATAAAGGGTCAAAATATTTTACGTAATTTTACATAAGAGGCAATCTAAACTATTGATCGAATAGTTTTTAAATAATAGGAATTATGATTATTTAGTAACATCATAAAAATTAATTGTTATTCATTGTCACAATAAAATTAATTTATATTGATAGTGTACCATTATTCTTCTAAAAAATAAATGAGTATGACAACTTTGAGACATAGTAACTATAATTTTTAGGAGAAATTATATTGATCTCTCATGAAATCTTTTTAGATAACTTTTGCATCTCTTATAGTTTTCAAAATGTATATACATCGTCTGAATTCATTAAAAAAATTGTATCAAATATTTTTTTGTGACACTTATGTTTTCTTACGTTGTTTACTGTATAACACAATTAAAGTTTTCATTTTAATTTATGAGCGTACAATTACACATCTAATATATATAACTTGAAAGGTATGATTTTGTTCCGCTACACAGTGTGTGCATTCTAGTGTGGATGACATATCAATTTTTTTGTTGAACACATGATAATTGTAAATGTATTTTGAAAACTAAAAGAATATTAGTATCGTTTTAAAAAATTTATTAAAATTATAAATATATCTTCAATATATCTTTTTGTTAATAATTTTATATATAGACTAAATTGACCAACAAAAAATATATTTAGAAATTAAATGAATTAATCGAAGATTTATTTGAGAACCTAAATGACTAAAAAAAACATATGTAAGTATGTCTTTACAATTTTAATATATTTAAAAATTATTGTAGTTTATAAACGATTTAATTATAAAATTTATAATTATTGACTAACTGCAATATAATTAAACGATATAATTATAAATTTCTAATAATTCATTGATTTGATTATAACATTTTCTTAGTTTAGTTT
>JBBPBR010000005.1:5749855-5773626 GCA_037974775.1 Cicer pinnatifidum
ATATTTCATCTGAAACAAAATATAAAAAAAAAAAATGTATCTAATCTTAATCTATTAGATAAATTAATTTTTTTAGTTACCTTTATGCTTATATATTTACTCTTAAATAAAGTAATAGTATTTATTAAGTCTGCGTTCAAATTTAATAATTCATTAAATCTAAAAAAAATATCAAATCAATATATGCTACTATAAAGGCTTGTAAAAAAATAAAAATTAAGGTTGTCTTTCGTAACATTTACTTAATTGTTTTTTACTGAAGCGTTTACTTGTTCTTTTTTGAGACAGTGCTTACTTAAAATATACTTTGACAATTTTATAAGTTAAGACGAAATCTAAAATTAAGTCATATACGCTAAGGTATCTTCATATATGGTGGTTGGGTTTCTCACTAATAATTTGGGGTTATCCAATTTGTTAATGCCTTAATGGCTGAGTTAAGTGGTCTTCGTACTTTTGTTGAGATTGCTTGGAGCAAAGGTTTTCGAGAGTTGTGCATTGACTGTATTCTAAGGTGACACATGGTTGTATTTCTTCTCACATCCTTAATTTATTAGTAGAATTTGGTCGAAATTTGGGACTAGTGGTGTAATAGAGTTTGAGAAATCAAAATCTACCATGCTTTATAGAATGTCTCTATTGGGGTGGCAGATTAATGACATTTCTTTTATAAAATATCCCTAATTTTTAATTAATTTTGTAAGGAGTAAGTGGTATGAATATGTAAAATTGAAGGAGATAATTATTTTGTTGTAATTTGTGTTTTTTTCCCTCACGTAAAGAAGATGGTATGTTTTTCCTCGTATTAATGAGAGAAAATGTCGATGTGGGTCACATTTCTTGGTCTCTCTCCGCAACTAAATTAGAAGAAAAAAATTGATGGGTTCATTTATTTTTGGCTCACCCAACTGTCTTTGCCTAATCTTCCCTCAAAATGGGCAGTGTCAGAAGGACAATGGCATTGTTGAAGTTAATGGGAAATACAAGGGCAATGTCATATATTCACAACTATATATCAACCTCACTTCCCTAATAAACTCATTCACAATCTAGTAACTATATTGATCTAATCATCGCAAAAAAGGAAAGAACCAAAAATGTCTCTGATTACCGAGGAGATCAAAGCCAAATCAGAGGTATACCATGGAGATGAAATCTGCCAAGTGAAGTCCAAGGAACTTCTTAAGGAAATAAGCCTACCCAATGGTCTTTTGCCTTTGAAAGACATCGAAGAATGTGGTTATCATAGGGAGAGTGGGTTTGTGTGGCTTAAACAGAAGAAAAGCCGTACACACAAGTTTGAGAAAATTGGGAAGCTTGTGACTTATGGTACTGAAGTCACTGCCACTGTTGAGGTTGGTAAGATCAAGAAGCTAACTGGTGTGAAGGTGAAGGAGCTGTTGGTTTGGCTTTCTTTGAGCGATATCTACGCAGATAATCCACCCACTGACAAAATCACGTTCAAGACCCCTGCTGGGCTTTTCAGGACATTCCCTGTCTCAGCTTTTGAAATCGAAGAAGTTAAGGATGTGAAGGAAGAAAACAAAGATCAAGTCAAAGAAGCAGCACCTGCTGCTACTGCTACTGTTGAAGTCAAAGAGGTGTGATTCAGTTTCTGAATGAAGAAAATTTCGTTTCATAAGTTTACTAAAATGCTGGTTATGTTATGTTCCAGTAAATTGTAATCCTTTCAATTTCTTGCTTCACAGCTATGCTAGTTATGTCTTTGATTTTGCTGCTCTCGTGGGGCGGTTTACTTAAAGACTAAAGATATATAAAATTATAATATTTTTACTTTGGCTTACTGCAATTCCAGGTCGAGAGCAATGCAAAGCAGCTATAATTTAGCATGCTTGGATACTCATGCTTCCAAATAAAATAAGGGTCATGTTACATATTCTACAATTATAAATTATATCTTTGAAAAAACAATTTTTAACTTTTCAAGAAATGAAATACACAATTTCTCATACAAAGTTTATATCCGTAGTACACTAACAAGTGCCCTAAGGGCACATGTTAGCATTTCCAAGTAAAAAAGCACATTCTGTAAAAATAAATAAGAACATCTGCTTTAAAAACTTACATTTATTAAAAGAATGAAAGGAATCATAAGAAGTCACAAAATAGAACTTTAACAAACCGGAATCTGATAGTATGTAATGCAAGTTCGGAGCACTTAAGACTAATTGGAATCTAAAGGTCCGCTTATAAATCCAAGCTACTTAATCCAGAACCTTTACATGCCATTTAACTCAGCAAGTTGAGTTCACATTTTGATTCATGAAAACTACAAGTCCAAAGTTTTGATTCATGAAAACTACAAGTCCAAAGTTTTGATCCATGAGAACTGTATGTTCTAAGCGTTGACTCCTAAGAACTGAGTACAAATATACATATGTTTTATTTTCATGATACCAGAGCTAACTGGGTTTTTCTTCTATCTCTTGCTACTTTCAGCCTTCAAATCTTCAATGCCTGAAATAGTTCAAACCAAAAGCTTGAGGTTAGAATTGTCAAATCAAAATATATTATTTGCATTATGAAGAGTCAAGACTCCATGGTTTAGTAAATTTGAAAGGCAGGGATATATCCTTTGCTCTTCATTTTTATGGTCACAAAGTGGTTGATGAGACCTCACAAAGCTTGACGATGTAGCCACAATTGAAATAGCAGGTGACAATTTAAAACATTGCCATCATGTCAACATTAAGTATTGATCAACAATAATATTTTGTCGCTAACATGAGCAAATGCTAGAAAACTAGTAGTTGTGTATAATAGGATAATTCCGTTGATGTTACAATTGATCCAACATTATTGTTGATTCCACATCCACACGCGTGGCAATCAACCTATTGTTGACAGACTCATTATTTTCAAATATTGCACATGACATTGACGAGCTAGACAAAGATATTTTCAAACTACTATTTGGATCAACATAAAATACAATGCATGCTTTTATTACAGATGATATAAACTAAAACTGAGAGTCAACATAAGGGATAAATAAAAAGTTTGAGATGTAAAACAAATGATTCAAGCCAAGTCTAGCGAATTACCGACGAAGTTTAATGTAAAATGTAAAGGTAAAAACTGGAGAACACATGATTCAATAAATCTTACCTCAAGTCCATCATACAGAGTTAAAGGAAGATAAAAGCATGTCAGCCATAGGATCCAAATAGTATGGATGAAATAAAGGATTGCTTTGAGTGTGTTATGTGATATCAAAATTCCTCTTAAGCTTAAAGGAAAATTTTATTACACAGTCACAACTTCACAAGACCAACAGTATTATATAAACTAAAAAACTAAATATTGAGTACTGATGAGCCAACAAGTAGGATTGAATAAGTGGTTATGCAAAAAAAGATAAAATTAGAAATATAATAATAATTATTATTAAAGATGAGTTTGGGATACTAACTCCCATAATAGTGAAGATGATAGGATATTGTCTTAGGTGGTGTAGATATGTATGAAGAAAGGAAAGGCTGTAAGTATGGATAATGAGTAGACTAGATAGGGGATAATACAATAGTTTTGAAGAGGGAAAAACTATAAATCAACATTAAGAGTGATTTAGTGGAAAAGAATATATCTTTCAGCTAAAACATGACATATATAACATGATTTTATGGTGACAATTAATTCATATTGTTGATATCATCTAAAAGGAAAGTACTTGGTTGTAGTTGTTTTCTCAAACTCAAACTTCTACCTAGCTCAAACGGTATCTGTATGTATGCTTAACCCCTTGTTTTACGTAGACCACAACACAATTAAAGGCAAAAAAAAAATGCATAGCGAGTTTGGGTAAGTAATTAAAAAAGCATTCGTAGTCCAGATTCCAGAAATCTGGACCATAAAAGCAAGTGACAAACACAGGCAAATCCAACTCACTAATAATCATAGAGTTGAATTTAAGTCAATAATTATCTAAATGTGTTACTATTAAATGTAAAGTATTTTCCTGAGAAGCAATCAATTTAAAAACATCGACCAACAAGGATCAAATCCAACATACTCCAAAAGATTGAGTTAGTTTCTGCAAAAAAATTACCGCAAACTCGTGCTTTAGTTAATTCAAAGAGATTTCCTTTAAGAAATGGTACCGTGACACAGTGCCGCGGCAATTCAATACAAACATTCAATGAAAAGAGTATTGAAGCCACCCTCACAAGGCAACAAATTATTTTGTCTATGACAATATGCTGTTATGCAAATGAACTCTAAACTAGTTTTAAAAGAAAGTGTCAAATGTGCATCCTCCAAAGAACAAACATTGCAGTCATATTCATACCTTAGAAACCATGACCCATTTGCCATCCATCCAGTCCTGATGTAGCCTCAACTGGGAATGCTGAAACTCCAGTTCTTCATTGGAGTTCCTAAAATAAACAATATACTTGGAGTCCACGAGAACTTTAGAAACAACACCAACCCACCAACCATCATTGTAAAAAGCATCAACTTCGTCAAGAAGTTTGAACTGAGCAACATCAGCGATTTTCGGTGGACATGGCCTGATGTGCAGTGTATCTATCTCTTCTTTTAATAGCTCCAAATCATCATCCAGCAGGCTCTCATATTCCACCTCAAACTTGCCTGCTCCCTTTTCGTCAACAAGGGTGGCACAAAACCAAGCTCCCCGAAAACCATCTTCATCACTACACACCTCAACTGGGGTCCCTGCCTTCAACTCAAATTCCTTCTTCTCTTCAGTCACAGTTTCAATAGCCTTCACCAACACATTTTTCTTGATTCCACTATCATCCTATCATAATAATAATGACTAATTAATTAACAAACATCAACAATATCACTCCCAGAACATTAATTAAATTGAAAGCAAATTAAGTTAATTAATGTAACACCCTAAGACAAGCAATTTAGAATTAAACCTAAAAGCGACAAGACAATGGAAATGAAAACACACCTGTTGTTGGTAGGGTGGGACCCAATTATAATTGACCCATTCACGGTGAAGCCTGAGTTCCTCCTTAGAGAACACGATCTGCTCCCTGGAGACTCTAAAATACACAGCGAACCTTCCATCCGACACTATTTCAGTGATATGACCTTCCCACCAACCGTCGTTGTGAAACGCGTCAACTTCTTCACCGTGTTTGAATTCCCGGTTGGTCTCCGTCGGTGGAATCGGCCGGAGCTGGTGAACCTTGAGAGGTTCTCTCAGACGCTTAGTGCCTTCCTCATCCTCCATCAAAGTATCGTACTCCACCATGAACTTGTCGGAAGAGACGCGACGGATGATCTTGCCGGTGAACCAAGAACCGCGGAAACCGTCGTCGTCGGAGCTGATTTCAACTAAGGTGCCTGCTTTGAAGACGGATGAGGAGGCAGAGGAAGCGGCGGATTTGGCTTTGGATTTGGGTGCCATTGAAATGGAATTAGGGTTTCGCGCGATGTGATCACAGAAATGGAAAAGATAGTGTTTGTGTGAGTGACTGAATGAATGAATGAATGAATTGAAGTGTTATTTTTTGTTTATATATATAAAAAAGAAAAGTGTGTTTGGCGGGAATTAGAACGGGTTTATACTCGGCTAATTTTCATTTTCAAAATCTATCATTACCAATGTACCCTTTGTTTTCTTAAAATTATGAAATAAAATCCAACTCCATTAACATGATTATGTTCAATGTTGTTCGCATCTGTGACACTCACGGTTATGTCCTTATTCGGTATCAACACATGTTTCTTCATTCTTGTTTTCAAGTTCAACATTGATGGTAAAACAAATAAGTGTTATGGATGGGAGATAAAACTTTTAACTCTTTAACTCCCTCACTCAAAAAGCATCTAATCAACCTTATTATATCTCCTATCATTAATGCTTAATGGCTTAATAATTGATTATCGGAGTAGTAAAGTGTTTTGGTTATTTGTGGAGCTAAATAGTAGTTATAGTCATAACAATGTTATAGATTCAACTTTCCCTCTAATAAAATTGATGATTGATATGATTTTGTAATAATTGATATAAATTTTAGTCCTCTAACGTGAATAGGTAGCGAAGTAAAAATTTGCACCAAATAAAATATTATCTATAATAGATATTTGAAGACTTAATTAATTATGCATTATGTTCAAGTTGTTTGTTTAAACGACAAATTTTCTTGTATTTGATATATCTAATAATATATAAATTCTTGCAGTTGCTATGTAACATATGTTCAAGGTTCAATAGCACTTATACCTTGTAAGTTATAGTGGCAAATTTGTTGGAATGTGACTTTTGCCTCAAGGCAAAAAACAAGATGCAGTGAATTGATAACAATAACATTTTTTTTTAAAGTGTTTCTAATTTAAGCTACATTTTTTAGATATAGTTGTGTGTCATTTATAAATAGATTTTAACCTGGTTCTATAAAATAAAGTGAAACTTATTTTTTTATATATTGAAATAATAGCCTCTAATTAAAATTAAGAAACTAAAAGGTTTATATGTCTTCATGCATGACTTAAACCGTCATTTCTCATAGATAGTGTCATTATTCTGACCTTAAGCTACAAACAAATTTACTAACATCTCTTTACTTTTTTTAAAAACAAATTAGAAATATTAGTCACTTGATGCAGAATAAATTAAGTCCTTAAAATAATTATCTCTAATTATAGTTGTAAAGATGAAAAACTTCAAGATTTTATGTTATTAATTCTTCGAACCTTTTAGTCTCCCACTATAGATAGTGTATATAAAAAATTGAGTAAGAAGCTTAACAGTCAATAAACTATTTATATACATTATGCTATTAAAAAAAATTCATTGAACATTCATTGTCACTATCATATTATACATGAAAATTATCACATTTCGCATACATAACTTATAAATGAGTACCATTAAGCTATGACATTTCATATACATAACTTATAAGTCATTATCATTAAAATATGATATTTCATATGCATTACTCATGAACCATCATCAATTGAGAATTTCAATAGTTTAGATCACTTAATTTTGTGATGAAATTATTACACAAACCATATTCTGAAGTATTTTCTACTTTAGGAACTTATGCATAAGTCCCCACATTTTTCTCCTCGGTAAAAGGTGTCTCAATGGATAAAGGATTGTGAATATTATTTGTGAATTAACCTTAGCTTCAATTTCTAAGAACTATGTTTTTTTTTTTTTTATACCACAACAATAGCCCTCAATTAAAATTAAGGGGATAAAGGTTTATTAGCCTCTCATGGGTGGCTTAAACCTTCGCTTCACGCAGACAACATCATTATTCCTATTTCAAGTCATATATTTGAGGTATTGTCGACTTTGAGGTTTTGGGCGCAAGTTTAATTGTATTATAGTAGAAGTGCATTGGTGGATAAACGAGTGTTGAACGTTGTTTATAAATTAATCTTATATTCAATTTCCAAGCACTAGAGAACTTTTTGGTACATTGAAAATTATAGTCTTCACTAAAAGCAAAATAGCTAAAGGGTTTATTAGCCCTCGGGGGAGTCTTATATTCTCATTATTCACAAAACGACATAATTGTTCTGACATGAAGTCATATGTTTTAGACATTTTCTACTTTGGGGTTTAATGCATAAGCTCTTACAAATTTGTCTTTAGTAAAAAGTGCATTAATGGGTAGAGAAGTGTGAATGTTGTTTGTAAATCCCTATTACCCTTGATTCCCAATAAATATAGGACTATTTTGATGTTCCGTAGTCGAGACTAAGTAGCTAATGGATCTATAACCCTTGCGTGCGACTTAGATTGTCACTTCTCACATAAATAGGATATTACTTTGTCTCGTTGATTGAGGTGGTGTGTACTTGCAAACACTCAAACGCCCAAGACAACAAATGATTGAAATGAAGTTGAGGTTTTGAAATAAAAAGTGTGCATTTGAATTGTGTCAAAATAATGTATTTATAGATGAGATTTAAAGTCGTAGATGATCAAAATCATATATAACAAATTCCTTAGTGAGAAGGGCAATCCTTTAACGAGACCAACTAGTGGGATTGGGGATTGCTAACATGAACACATATTTTTAGTGATAAAAATATGGGTCTTTTATTCCTATTTAGGACGGATTGGACCCAAACTTATTGTGGAACATACATTTTTCATAGTAATAATATTTTCATATGCTCTTTAAGTCGTCATGATTCTCGCTTTTTTATCAGACTCTACAATTTGATAGTAAAAA
Source organism: Cicer pinnatifidum (assembly GCA_037974775.1). Lineage (NCBI taxonomy): Eukaryota > Viridiplantae > Streptophyta > Magnoliopsida > Fabales > Fabaceae > Cicer > Cicer pinnatifidum. Next base: position 5,758,054 of record JBBPBR010000005.1, read on the forward strand.
ATACTAATCAATGCGATTTTTAAATTTATCAGAAGTACCTTTTTATATATTTTTAATAAATATTGAAGAATGAACGAGGGACTACCAAAATCTTACCTCGTCCATTTTAATAGTCAAACTTCATACATTTAAAATAATCCCATAGCTAATTGTGTCTCAAATATAGATGTTAATTAAGTAAAAAAATATGTATTTGTGGGAGTACAAATGATTATTCAATCCTATTATAAAGAAGACAACGAATTACATTAAGTATGAACAGCCTGAAAAACAACTAGTATAACATTATAGTGCATTTAAAGGAGATACAAAATCTATATAAAAAGTGATTAGTCTTTTCTAGCAATAAACCCAAAAATCTTAATGAAATCCATACAAAAGAATAAAATTATAATCATGAAATATCATATTATTCCTAATCTACCATTTGTCGCATAAAATGTATTGACACATTAAAAATATCTTGAGCATTAATTGTTAGATAAATTTTGTCAATATGTTTAACCAATTGTAAGCTTTCCGCGCATGAGCATACCTACATACTACTATAAAGTTATATATCACATAATTTCAAACTAAGACTTTTTTAAAACATAACACGTGAGAATTGAGAAAAATGATGGGACGGACAAAAAAGTAAAGACCACGAGCATTTTGGTGGCAGTGGAGGGATGACCATGGTCCGTGACTTTGATGGTGAAAGTGGTTGGGGATAAGAATTTATTATTTATTATTTATTATTTATTATCTATCTATAAAGTCTATTACTACTGTATAAGGCAACAAATTCAAAGAGAATTGCTCCAAAATTAATGTTTATGAATTGTTAATTTAGTGAATCAGGCGTATGTCTCCAGCCTTTTATTAATTTTTTTTTATATTTAAATTTAATATTCTTATGCGATATAAATATACTTTATTTAAAATTAACACAAAAGAATGAGATAATTTCTAGATAATTTAACACGGAACCATAGGAATTTAAAAAAAGTTAACGATTTATCAAAGACACTGTAATGAATATTTTACAACAAAAAGACGCGAAGATGAATTTACAAGTTCATATGAGAAAATTACATTAAATACATTATTTATTAAAAAAATTGTTAATAGTATAAGTTTTTTTGAATTTTAATTATAATAAATATGAGTTCAAATTATTTGATAAAATTCCTCTAAAAATATCTTCCGATTAATTATGTACAATAAAATTACAATATTTTATTAATTCATATTTTTCTAATGAACACTAACACATGCATATATTTTATTTTTATGTTTTCATATGATATTATATGTTTTTAAGTATTATTAATAAATAATATGTGTAATTAAATTCTATTATTATTATTATTATATGAAATAAATGCAATTCATCCTCTACCTTTCTGTTTATAAAATGTTTTTTAATTTTTATTTTGATAAATAATATTTTAATATTATTTTGAAAGAGTATTCAATACAATTTTTTACAGAGGCGTGTGGTGCAAAAATGTCTATAGAAGCGCCATGTGCAACAATTTTTTTTAATGAAATAAGTCCTATAAACAATAGATATATTTATATACTATAAAATAACTAAAATTAATTAATTTAGATAAACTTTTGTATGACTCTTCCAAACACCCATTATGGCCAATTCAAATTATCTCCCACAGAGTACATTATGTTTTCTATTGCTAACCCAAACATAAAGAAGAGAGCCTTAACCTACTACGTAAGTCAACAAAAGGAGGAGAGTAAGGCTCAAGCAATGGTTGTGGTTGTCATCAAGGTGAGATACTCAAATGTAGTGTTGATCGAGGCATCGACTTGCTAGATGATAACGATTTCACAAAAATTGGAGAAAGGTGCTAAAACATGGTTTTGTGCCAATGATGTAGAACGTGTAGCTGTAAACAGATAGAGTACTTGCCTTGCTCATTTTACGCTCTTGAACTTTGTTTGAAGAAACAGTAAAAAAAGATAGAAATGAGAAAGAAAGTGGAGAGAAAAGAGATACGTAAAATAAACAATATTTTTTTTGGACCAAATGTGGCAGAACGATATCCCCGGCTCGCCCTGTTCCACTATCAACCTGTCTAAAAAAGGGCAAGGCATGGCGAGTTGAATTAGGATAGTGGGTTGAACATCTCATTCGGCCCTGCCACCCTCCACGTTATACACAATTATACATGAACAAATAACAAGGCTTTTAAAGGTTTGCAAGATGATGTTATACATAAATAACATGATTATTTTTTCTTTCGTATATTCAAGTCTCATCTTCCAAGTCATGTACAAAGCCATCTAAATCTAAATCAAGTACATATCCTACATCTTTCATATGTCTAATCAACAATTTCAGAACTTCATACATTTCCTCATTCGAAGAAACATATCTATCTCCAACAACAAAACTGCAAACCTGGTTTTTCAATTCAATCCAACTCCTCCCCACCTCTTTCTTATTCTTAGAACTTTTCATAAGCTTTCTCAAGCTTGCAAAATCAGCCCAATTACCTTCAGCAGCATATATATTTGATAACAGCACATAAGTTCCCGCTTTATTAGACTTCATATCCAAAACCTTCAAAGCTGCTAATTTTCCCATACTTGGTTGTTTATGTTTTCTACAAGCTCCAAGAAGGGCTACCCATATAGACTCATCTGGTTTAAATGGCATATTCTCTATTAGTTCATAAGCTTCCTTTACCCTTCCTGCACGACCAAGCAAATCTACCACACATCCATATATTTCTCGATCTGGCACAACATTATAATAGCTGGTCATTAATCTAAAATATCTCAGGCCTTCATCTACTAGTCCGGCGTGGCTACAAGCACTGAGAACTGCCATAAACACTATCTTATCAGGTTTAATACCTGATCTAACCATCTCATTGAATAACTCAACAGCCTCTTTCCCATGACCATGAGCACCATATCCAATCATCATGGAAGTCCATGAGACTAAATTTGTGAGTGACATTTGACTAAATATTTTATGCGAATCAGCTACGTTTCCACACTTTGCATACATATCTATAAGGGCATTGGATAATTCCAAGCTGTTATCGAAGCCTCTACGAATGATCTCACCATGAAGCTGTTGCCCACAATAAAGAACTGCTAAGTTTGCACATGCAGCTATGACACTAGTAAATGTGAAGCAATTTGGACTAAAACCTTCCGCCACCATTTGCAAAAATATGCAGAGAGACTCTTTAGAATCCAGTGTTTCAAATCCAGCTATCAAAGTATTCCACGTGATTGTATCTTTCTGAGTCATTTCACCGAATAATTGTTTAGCCTCAGATGCACAACGACACCTGCAATACATGTCCAATATGGAATTCATGACAGGAAGATTGGACTCAAACCCATGATTAATCACTGCAGCATGTACCTGTTTACCCAAATTACTTGATCCAATTGAAGCACAAGCACTAATTGCAATTGAGAAGCTGAAGGGACTCAGCTCTCCTTCCTCCTGTTTGCAACAAAAAAGAAACTGTGTTAAACAGTTTTCATCTCATATCAATGATTATTATTTTCATCCATGACTCAAAAAATCATCATGTATTTGCAACAAGGAAAGAGGGATATAAAACATAAGCTTACCATAAACATTTGGCGAAAAACTTGAAGACCACCATAGGCATCACGCCGATGAGTATACCCAGTGATCAAAGTAGTCCAAGAAACAGCATTTTTGGTTACTATATCCTCAAAAACTAATCTTGCTTTGTCCATGCTATCACAGCAAGTAGCATACATATTCACGAGTGCATTATCAACATATATGGATGAGCCTTGAGTACCGATCTTAATAGCCAACCCATGAACCAATTTACCACGTGAAAGAGCTTTCAATTCTTTACAACCCTTCAAAACAGAAGAAACAGTGAAAGCATTGGGCTTGACTCCATCTCTGAGCATATAAGAAAACATGTTCCAAGCACGGTTGTGATGATCACATGAGGTGTAGCCAGTGATCATGGCCGTCCAGGCAATAACGTCTCTGTGAGGCATTTCGTCGAACAGTGAGTGTGCTTCTTCGATGGAGCCATTATCAAAGTAGGACTTGATGAGATCAGTGGTTAAACCGATTATGCCTTTGGGACTAAAGGGTGAGTTCAATTCGGTGCAGCGAATAGAGTTTTGGACAGATAATGGAAGGGGTAGGAAATCAGTTGGGGATAGTAACTTCCTACAAAATGCCATCATTCTTGTTTCAAAATGCCCATAACAACTACTTAGGTGTTTCAAAATACACGTTGGCTTGCCTTGTTAAGATGGAAAAATGGAACAAATTAACATTAAATTTTCATTCATATAATTCACAATCTCGTTAGTCAGTTCTGCTCCTACGGCTGATTTCTTCGATTCATGATTCTTTTTCTTTTTTGCCAATTTTAACCATAGTTCGTGGCCATATATACTTATAAATATTTTTTTTATACACTATGTTCCCTTTTATTAAAATTAACTCAATAAATGTTCGTAAAAATAATTAAAAAAATAAGAAATGTTTTCAATTTTATTTTTAAAAAATTATGTTAAATTTATTTGAAAATTATTTATTATTATTAACAAAAGTAAAAAGACTTTTGAAAGTGAATAATTGTTACATAAATAGTAAATATCAAAAACTTATTTTTATTATTTTTGAAAATACATCTCAATTAACTAATGTTTCAATTCCTTTCTATAACAAGGACTAACTTCATGAATCTTTCATTTGAAAATATGTTACACACAAAGTGAATTCTTTCATTTACATTTGATTTTCTTACAAGTATGATGTCAAACCCTAACAATAAGGTGTTGAATCTCTTATCACTTTTACTAATTACATATTGTTTTGCCAATAAAATAAACACCCATTTTAAAAATTTAAAACGCTATTTCCACAAAGTAAGAGTCCAAAATAAATTGTGATTTTCTTCATGAATCAGAATGAGATTTCACACTTATTTTGGAACATAAACAAAGAAACTAACATGAAAAAAAGAGTCATTGTATAATAACTTATAAGATAAATCAATATATGGTTACTTCGTTAGTATACATTATTGTAAGTGGATATCCTTAGTGAACATTGTTAATATACCTATCCTAAGCAATGAACTACCCTAGAGTATTAAATAATTTTTAAGAGGTTCTAAGTTTAAACCTCTTATTGATTTTTTTTTTCAAGAAATATAATTGCCCTCCATATACATATGAAAACCATCTTAAAAAATATATAAACTATAATACAACATGTAACATACCGTTACATTTCCAATCTAACTTCTACTGTTTTGTACTCCCTCCAATTAGAAGCAAGTGCATCAACTTTTGTTGACTTAACTTTCTTTTATATTTAAGACCGGAGGAAGTACTAAATATTGCAGTGTTGCATCATACAAGAATTTGAGACTTGGCAGCAACGCGTGAGCATTTTCTCCTTCCACTCTTGCTAAGTCCACAGACACATATGTCAAGAAGCTCATAATCTTCCTCACAGAATAACATGGATGCCATTTTTGGATTCTTCAAAAGCATCTTAGATGTAAGGAACCCGGCTATGGTCCATGTTTGATACAGCCGGGCTTGTTTTCCGATAAATTTTCCAGATCGAGTATCGTAATATTCGGGCCAAGAATCAACTGATAGTCTTTTCTCAGCCAAATCAACTGCTTTCTGGGCTAGTTCAATTCTCCCCATTTTGATGCATGCCAGTGTGAACTGCAATTGATGTACAAAAATAAAATACATTAGAAATTAAAGTAACACTTCATTACTTGGTAGTTGATATACAAGGACTCACAAACAAATTACCACATAATTATTTTGCTTCAGAAAAGACATAACCAGTTTGGTTTTGAAGATTTTCGTTTTTCACAAACAACCCAAGAAAATAGTCTCTTCTGATTTTTTTAATGTCTCTGGATTAATTCCCAGTCTACTAAAAAATTACTACCTTTGTCCCTAATTATAAGTATCTTTTGAAAAAAAACATGTCTAAAGTGTCTCGGAAGATGAAATGTCAAAATTACTAGATACATGTCAAAATTACTAGATACATGTCAAAAAAACATGTCTAAAGTCTCATTACAAATTACTAGATACATTTATTATTTTTTTCCCAAATATACCTCAATTTATATTACTAAAGTGTCTCGGAAGATGAAATGTCAAAATTAAGCACCTATATACAAAAGGGTATTTTAAAAACATTCATATATAAAATGGACACATTAAATACATTACCTGCCACAAAAGGGTTGGCCAGGATCCACCATTGTGATATGACCAAGGGCTGCAAAGGTTAAGCATGTTGTTTCAGTTAATATGAACAACCTAGAAACAATTCTGACTAGAAAGACGAGAATATGATATAAATTTTGCGACCGTAAGATATGCAAACAAGATAATAAAACTCTATCGATAGAACTTACGTATTCTTTGGGTCACTACCAGTAATAATCCGCCACTCTTCATTATCCAAGGCAGGATAACATATCTTAAGAGGCATATGCCCTACAAGATCATCCCATTTTGCTTCTATCAGATTCAAAATAGCCTCGTTTTGTCTTGGGGTGCTCAGAGACGAAACAATAGACCAAAGATTTCCCAGTGTGAAAAACCGGAAATCCATGTGAGCTGGTTGCAGATTCCCAATCAGATACCCACCTTTTTCAGGAATCCAATCCATTACCCAGAAAGGAATTTGTTCTGGATAGATGTTGAATTTGTTGATGGCATCCATGGAGTACTCTTCTGTTTTGTACCTGTATATTTCATTAATCTTTTTCATATCCACCCAATAATATTGTCTAATGTGGAATGATAGTGCACTCAGTCGATTGTTAATGGCTCGAACGAGATCATTGGTTCCATCAGTTACAGCAAGCACTTCCCGTGAGCAGCGAAGAGCTGAATAAAATAATGCCTGTCGAGTCAAAATTGCCAAAAATAAGGAAAACACATAGTAGAGATTATAAGTGAAACAATTGAGGTAGAATTCAGAAGACACAAGCTTCTTTGATTAGAATTTTCTAGAAATATTTTTTAAAAATAAAACTTGTTTGAGTAGCTGTTTTATTTTTGCTTGTTGTCAAAACTTGTTCATGTTTTCTATTTTCAGAATAAAAAACAAGAATAACCTAGGGTTATTTTTTTCCAAGTCTATAGCTGTTTGACACTTTCCACTGTTATCTCTGCCTGCTCACGACTCATGAGCACACTTTCCACTTTTGGAGGCATCGTCCGCCAAAGCCTAGAACTTTCCACTTTCAAAATATATGATGCAAGTTGTTTTGTTTTCTCATCTCTAAATGTTTTTCAAATTAATATTACTAAACATAGTTTTGTTGTTCTACAACCAGTTTTAGAAAACTTATAGAGTAGTTTTTTAAAAAAGTGTCACCTGAATTCAGAATTTCATATCATTTTTAGCAAATATACTTTTATGTCACTTGACACTTAGTATATACAAAATACAACATGTATATAAAAACAGGAGCATATACCTATAGAAACCAAGGCAAATGTTACCAATTAAAATGGACTATCCTTCAATTCTAAATAAAACAGATCACAGAAATAAAATAGTTTCCAAATGCATAAAAAAGCATTTAGTGCAAAAAACATAAGAACTAGAAAACATAGGGTAGTAAAGTTTACTTGGATTTCAAGAGGGTGACCATGAATGCCCATACGCCTGTCTATCATGCAAGACCCATCGGTGACTAGCAGAGACGGAAACATATCAAAACCATCTGTTAGACACAATTTAAGTATCATTTTCAAGCCTGTTTGAACATCAACCCTTTCTTGCAAGCTGTAGTCACCAGTAAGTTTCCCATAAGCCCGTAACAGGATGATCCACCACAATCCTATCAAAGAAACAAAAGAGGAAAGTTATTTATGTTACTCGTTTCTTAGAATGCTTTTGGTTTACATTACAACTTCCAAGCAGTTTCCAAGAGCATTGTTTTTTATCTATAGGCATGTTATAACCAACCGCTGAAAAACCAACCTGAATCTACTGGTGCAACTCGACCAATAGCTGATTCCCCAAAATCAGGATCTAAAACTTCTTCACGGGTATCTCCGTCAAGAGCTACGGTTCTAACTTTGAAACTAGCAGGCATCAAGCCCTGTCCTGGACTGTAGCAGTCCACAGTTTTCTCCCAACTCTTTCATAATTAAATAGGGGGAAAATGTAGAATATTAGCAACCAATATACAACAAAGTTTTAAATGTCTGTAACTTTTGCAAGCATAACAACTCTTTCTTTTGGATGAATTATCACTCAATCATCATAATACTATATATTTTCTTTTAGCATTTATAGCATCGTATTTACCATTGATCGCCATTATCCCCATCTAACAATTGATTAAATAGCTAGGATGTATAAATGACAGTGAAAAACATACATAGAATTAACGACTATACACTTTCACTATTAAAATAAAAAATATACACGCCTTAAATTCAATTAATGACAAGCCGGCCATTTTAAGACAAAAAAAGCAATGATTGAATTGAATCATTAGGTGACACTAAAAGGGTATATAATATATTTATATATATTACCTGCAACTGCAAAGTGTGAAGAAGAAAATTCTTGACAATCTCATTATCTCCTTTAAGCAAGAAAGCAAGAGCTGAAGGAATAAAATCCCTAATAAACACCTGATCATAATTCAATGGTAGCTTGTCACCAGGATCATTTGCAGCCACTGTCCCCACAGGGTTACCACAATAAGTAACAACAGCATCCTTCAATAGCTTCCAAGCTTGTTTTTCAACATTCGATTGAAACTCTTCTTCTTCTCTTACAACGTTCTCATGAACACTTTCCACCACTAATGGCTTCACATTCATGCCACCCTGAATGATAATCCTCTCGAAATTATTGTCATTGACACGTGTCTCGATTGAAGTTGAGAAATTTTGAAACTTCAATCCAACTCTTGCAATGGTTGAAACAACCCTATTTTCTGAGCTAAAACTAAAAGACCTTGAAGTGATAGAATTCAAAGAGGGTGAGTTAAAAAGTTTGTGGGAACCATTCAATTCGCGCTGAAACCTAAATATTCGAAAAGGGTAGTGATTGAAACGTGGTTGTGACAAATCATTAGCCAAGATAAGAGCATGGTGACGGAGTGGTGGGGACGCAAACAACGATGAATTGTTTAAACCAATGAGAGTTCTACGCGCGGATTTGATAGCGTGGTTGCGAATGAGAGTGATTGTGTTCATGACGAAAGTAATAGCGTATTGCAATGGTAGTAACAGAAACCAAATCTTCCCAAATTGGGGTTTAGAATGAATGGGTGAACTAAGCAAAGTTCAACTAAATCTAATTTATTCTTTGATAAAAACTAGACGATGGTTTAGTTCTTTACCTCAAATTTTGGATATAGAATAAACAAGAGTTTTGGAGGAGGTGTTGCTGTCGGCGCGGAAGGATAAAATAAAGTTAATGCTATCAGGGGTACAGAAAAGCTTGCTCAACAATTTATTTCTTGACGGATATAGCTTGGTCAACCATTGTGTTTTTATAACCTTTTTTTATAAAAACTTTTCTTTTAGTTTATATGGGATTTTTTTTGGTAAACTTCTCTTTCAAGTTCCATGCGATAATATCAGTATGTATAACATATAAAAAGCTAATAAAATATTATTTGCATATATAATTTATATTTCTGTTTAAATATTTTGTTGAGTTTCTTCCCAATTTTAAGTATTTTATTATATTTTTAAATTACAATTTAACTTTATAAATAGAAAAGAAATTTATCCACACTTGTGCAATATATCTCATATATTTCCAGTTTGTCACTTGGCTTTATTGGATTTATTAGCCAATCCATGTGTTAATACGTAAAAAGTGACTTATTTTATGAGCTCCAATGTTCTAAAAAGTTTCAAAAGGTTTAGATTATCAAAACATGTATTTTATATCACTAGATTGACTAATCCGGACACAATTAGAAGCTTTTGAGAGTATTAGGAATAGAAGAAGTCACCAACCTAAAATAAAATATTGATCATAGTTGTAAAAGATATTGACGTCCATGTGTTTATACAAGAATAAATAAACAAAAACGATCACTACATATACTTACGCCCATTCAGATTATCACTGGAACTGTGCATATAAAATAGCCTATATATAATTACGCCCATTTGTTCAAAAAAGGTCTACACAAACTTCCATTTCTACATAAACTTTATTAGTGGTGTTTTCTGGCTCTGATGTTTTCTAAGGAACAAATAATGATGTAGGTAAACTGGTACAGAAATGGTATCACTTCAGGTTTTGTAGTCGAGTTGAAGCTGTTGTCTATCATCTCGTCCAAGAGCAAACCAACAAAGAGCGTTGTGGAAAACCATATTAGCAAAGGGGGCAAATTTCCAAGAGGAATGCAAGCAAGAGAGTAGAAGAAATTGACAACGGCAAACATCAATTAAGCTCCATTTTATCAGTAAGAAAAATAACAAATTACATCAATACAAACAAAGAACACTTCACAAATCACAATTTCGTTGCATAAATGATGTACAGGGATACTTCAGCTATTAGAGTATTGATCAATTATACCTAGTTGGTAACTTAATTAACTTGAGACTAAATTAAACATAAGGTATTTGTGACATTGATTAAACATAAGCTAACATGAAGCATATTTACTTCAGCAGTCAGTTTAGTCACTAACATTTTGGTAGAGGAATTATGGAAACAACATTATACAGCCAGATGGTGAACAACAGAAAAATGCACGGCTCATTTAGTAAAAAAAACAGGTAACTTACGACTCCAACGAAAGCATTTGAGATGAATATGTCCTCAGATACAATAATATGCCCTCAAAGATAACAATGGATTGTCCAATACGTGGTTAAACCTTTCTATTTCTGATATAAGCTCTATACATATTTTGGGTGGTCGGTTAATCGTGACCCTCTCCGTGAGGATACAACATCATCAATTTTAGTATCCACCAATTTGCATGAAAATAAGCAGCAAACAATCATGGAACGTAAATCTTTGACAATTAATGCAAAAGAATACAAGAACACAATGTACACATGAAAATAAACAAATTTAACTAAAACTATGTAATCTGATTATCAGTCTCACTCAAGCCATTTCTTATAGAAGTACAAAATTTTGCATTTTTTGTATCAGTAACCACGCAAGTTTGATAGGTAGTCAGGATCCCGTCTGAGGCCGGCCGAAATAATCATCATGTACATACCTCCACCGCATCTCAATATTTCTAATAATGCACGGTTCTACTTGCATTGATAATTAAACAACACTGAATGCTGACTGTAAAGTAGATGAGAAGCGAGAGGCAATTGTTTGAGAGGCAAATTGTTGAATCTGCTTCTTAGCATCTGAAAGAAAACCAGGCAATTTTTATCCATTGCAAGTTATTCAATTGAACAGCATGTAAAGATGAATTAGTAAATTGATGCGGGGAACAAATAGAAATCCTTCCTATTGGGTAGGGAGGGGAGACGGCGGCAGAGCTAGAGCAGAAACACTAGTTTCAAAATTTGATGTGAAACTAGGCTAGAGAAACTCCTAAGGCATGTATGTTTTCAGCATATCTCTATCATTTGAAATGAAAACAGAGGACCCAAAGTTCCCAATCCCATAAACAGAGCACTATTACAAGAGTCAAATCGCATTTTCACTCTAAATATGTTTCTTGTCAGTTAAACAACCCTACTGCAACTATTTCTACTACTACAACAATGGCAATAACCCTTTCAAAAAAAAAATGGCAATAACAATACTATCTTCCAATTTTATGTGACTATAAATTGAGGGTGTTCTTGTGTTTTTAAAAATAGATAATCACCCAAATAAGCACAATGGATGTGTTGCCCACCACAAATACAAGAATGCAGCTAACAAGGCATCAATAAATAGGAATACAATATATCAGCATCCAAAGCATCTTTTAGCCAAATATATCATAGCCCAACCTTAAGAAATTACTATTCGGTGATTAAATTAGTCATATAGAGGTGTAATTTGCAAGTACACTCATACATTTCCATTTGGTTCATACATTTAGTAGTTAAGTATCCTCATATGTCAACATCTATACACAAAGAGGGCAAACTGCAGCAAATTATAATTTTGAATCTTTCAAAATGAAAAAAAAAACTAAAAAAATAAAAAACGCATGTGAAACAAGATAAGATTCGAAGACGGCACATCATGTTACACGTCACAGATCAAGAAAGTTCTTGCATTGAAAAGTTCAATATCATACTATTTCAAACAACCCCCCAATCTAAACCAATTTTGCAATATATTAGAAGACAAACATTTTAAGAAGATCCTAAATAATTGACTTGATTGCAGTTTTGATCTCTATATTTTTATCAATTCATAGAATTGGTAACCTATTTTAAAAGTCGATAGTTTTGGTCCCTCATTCATTTTTTAACTAAAAAATAACAATTTGACATATTTTAAATGATGCAAGATGCAATTTCATAATATAGAAACATCTAAATGTATTAATTATTCATATATCATTAATTAGATTATAAATATGAAAAATTTCTGAAGTTGAAAGTTAAGTTTTTATGGTGTTTTATTTTGATTTTATGGGTGTTAATCATTTTATATAAGTGTATTATATGTCACGTTACCATTTTTTAGTTAAAAAAACATAGAGATAGATTAAAACTGTCAACTTTTAAAACAAGCAACCAATTTCGTAAATCAGTAAAAATAGAGGGATTAAAACTGTAATTAAATCTAAATAATTTGCACACCTTTTTTGCATTTGGTAAAACCAACAATATTTGCAATGCTGAGTGTCAAACAAACTCCTACAACAAGGAGATAATCAGCCTGAAGCCTTATGAGCGAGAATATTGCCAATATAATCCATAAAACTGCCTGCAGAATAATACAAATAAAAAATCATTTATTGTGTTGATTACCAGAGAAAGCAATTATCATCTTTTATTGCAGGGTGGGGAAAATCAAAACTACAGGAAGATACTGCTGTGATAATTGACAGAGTTATTCTGCATCCAGATCCCTAGTATGTGGAGAATTTATCACTTAAGTTTGAATACTACAACTTATTTTGTATACGATTTTCTTCTAAGTAATACATACATTTCCTGAATAAGCCTGATCGGGTCATAATATCATATATATAGCCCCGCTTAATAAAACTCCCGAAACAACCACATTTTGACTGTAACACCATAAGGATCTTAGCTAAAACTGAAGTATCACCACATGCTATAACCAATCTATATATTTTCTTAGTTCTTACCGCAAGGTAAAGGGTCCACCAGAAAAGCCATGAATCTTTCTTGTTCATCCGAGCCAATGACTACAAGGAACAAAACAAACACATACAAGATTCAAGCATGTAGAAAAAATTTGAAACCCATTCCTTTGATAGTTAGGTTCAGCAAAGTCCATGCAGTAGAGATATTTTTGGGAAAACGTAATTAAACCCCTGAAGTGATGAAAATAAGGAATAACAAACCTCATGGTCAAGGCATTCAAACTTCCAAACACTCTCTCCAAGATCATTGATTTCATTCCACCATCTCATACCAACTAAAATTCTTCCACTCACATTCTTGACTACCCAAAAATCAAGAGCAGCAAGAAGGACAGTCACCACGAAAATGATGACAAAGTTATCAATAAAGAGAGCAGATAGAATGTAAAATGCCAAAGCCGCAGCCTGTCACATACAAAATAACAACAATTTCACAAAGCGAACTACACTTATATTAAAAAAGTGCGAAAGTTAGTAAAGTAAACCTTGAAGAGAACATGAAAGAAACAAGTCCTTGGATTTGCGTAGTTTTCAACTATAGACTGCATTCAGACCAAAGACTTAATTAATTGTACTATTAATGAAATAAATATTAAAATGAATCAATAGCAATAGCAATAGTATGAGCATTCGAATGAATCAATAGAAAAATTGAAGGAAGCAACCTAGAGGTAAAAGGAATAAATCAGATCTAAGAAAAAAGTAGTTACCTCGTTGGGATCCATGTGTGAGGTTGAGAAGGAGAAGGAACGAAGGTTGAGAGGAATCAAAGAGGAGGGAGCATACCAGATCTTACACCCGCTGAAATTTTAGTTTGATTCCGATCCAAAAGTATGTCAGATTAAGACCCCCCCTTCCTTTCTTTGTTGCTTGCTACGGACTAAGGGCTATTTTTCTTAATTTTCTTTTTTCTTTTTTCTTTTTACTTTAATTTTAAGGAAAATGCACAGAAACAGTGTCCTGGTCCGGATTGGGCTTTACACGTATTTTAAACGAAGTTACTTTCCGGACCTCCCCTTTCGTCGAACTCGTCAGAACATTGGGTCGCTCTTTGGCATCTTCATGGACACCCTTTAGGCCCTGCTGGTTCTTCATTCACCTCATAATATTTATTTAAAATGTAAAAAATATTATTAAATTGAAACTTCAATCCACATTATTAATCTTATTTTTTACTATTAGATTGAAATTTTAACTAACGATCCTAGAATTTGACAATTGTAGAGGCTTGAATGAGCATCGCTAAGTATTATACTTAGGAGTTGAATAGATCAGATCAATTGATAAAGGTTTACCACTTAGTTTGCGTCAAACTCATATTCGACCATATAATTTAAATAAAAAAAAATAGACAATATTAAGACATCTAAAAAAGTTTATTTAATTAAAAAATTTATGTTACATGTCACATAAAAACTCGTTTAAGTCTATCAGACCGACTTATTTAAATAAAATAAATAATATTTTTTATCAATGTTATAATTACTATATTAAATTTTAATTTTAATTATTGAACTTTTAGTAATATAAATATGTCAACTTTATTTTAATTTTTGACATATTTGTATGTATTATTATAAAATATAATTGAAGTATAATGTCATATAAAGTCAGATTCTTTAAAATTTAATGTTACATATCAAAATAAAAATTAATTTCGACATATTAAATCTTTAGTCTATTTAAAGATATGTCTTATTAATTATTCAAATAGGTTAAAATGAAATAGACTTTTAATTAGACTAACAGGTCATACCGAACTTTCATCAAGATGAGACTTATACTAAAATGTAAGCATACAACAAGTCACATGACATACTCAAGGTCAGATCTCGCAAAGTCTAGTTCGGCGTAACCTATTGCCAATTCTAACTATAATTATTGTTTTCGTTTTTATATTCGTATTTTGAAATATTCTTTATCTTATTTACTTGTGCTCTACACTTAGAAAATAAGCAAAATAGCTTCAAATTTTTTTATCTTATTTAGTTGTAACAACTGATATATATATTTTTTTTTTTCTTTTACATAAATCGTTTATCTTTATAAAAAATTTCAATTTAAAATATTTTGTCATTTTTTCTTAAGAAAATGATGACGTGTTTAGGTTTAATTTGTAAACATCTTTTAAGATAAAAAGATCTAAGTAAAAGAAATAATAATAAGAAGAAAAGGCAAAAGGTTTAAATTGTACGTACTTATAAAGAAAAGAAAAAACAAATATGTGAAAAAGTAAGATAAATAAAGATAT
>JBBPBR010000005.1:5794696-5809922 GCA_037974775.1 Cicer pinnatifidum
TTTTTTGTTTCCGTCCTTTTTCTCGTGTTTCAGTTTACGGTTGCTTTTCTGAAAATTCTTGGATGTTTGTCCTTTTTTCTTATCAAATTATCATTCTTTCTGTCGTCCTTGAAACTGGGTTTTCTTCAATTGCGATTGAAATCTTAATATATGTTAGATTTTTTCAAGACCCAATTTTAGAAAATTGGACAAGTTTCTTTTAGTTCTTCAGTGAAATGGGTGAACTTTTTTCCTTTGATCACTTTCTTAACTGTATTGCTCTCAAGATTTTAAGTCATGGTTTGATTGTGTCGCATCATGATGGTTGATATTGGCAAAAATTGCGGTCAACTTAGGCTGATATGGCCTCAATTGACAATCATGACTGTGTTGTGGTTGTGGTTGCGGTTGCGGTTGCAGAGACATAAAAAATCGTGATGTGATGATATTGCAGTCGCAGACTTCCTTTTTAAACTCTAACTGCTGTTACTTATGCAACTTATCAAATAATAATTTTATCAAATCAAAGTTTGATGATGATCCTAGTGTATTTTGAACTGATTATTTGAAATTATGATATAATTTATTTGGATATGATCCGTTGCATGTACGAAGAAGGATTTATTTTTTGCTCTGTTCACTCATTTTGCCCATGATTTAATGCAGGTATTTTAAACAATACTTTGTGGTTGAAGCTCTAAATATTAATAGACTGACATCAGCAGATGGGGTCTGAAGGTCCTTCAGCAGCTGCTGCAGTAATAACAGTTTATGTAACAGGTTTCAAGAAATTCCATGGAGTTTCAGAGAATCCAACGGAGACAATTGTGAATAATTTAACGGAATATATGAAAAAGAAGGGTTTGCCAAAAGGTTTAGTTATTGGAAGCTGCAGCATTCTTGATACCGCTGGACAGGGAGCCCTTGTTCCCTTGTACCAGACATTGCAATCTGCTATTATTGCCAAGGACTCTGAATCTTCAAGTTCCAACAGAATTATTTGGGTGAGTTTATTGAAATTTAGTGTCTTAATAATCTCATTAATATTTAAAGCAGTTGGATCTATGTTCAGATATGATCATATGATTATGAAGTTAACCGTGACTAAAGATCACTGGAATTTTAAGTGAAAGTTAAAAAAAAACAAGTTAGCTTAGAACTGAAATAATGGTAAGAAGCATAGTTGGCTAGGACATTACTTGATTGAATTCAGATATTTTGAATCGAAGTCATTTAATTATATGTGAATCTTATGTTCTTGGCTTCTTGCTATTTCTGGCTATGTTTGTTCAGCTGCATTTTGGGGTTAACAGCGGTGCTACAAGGTTTGCCATAGAGCGTCAAGCTGTCAATGAGGCTACCTTCCGTTGCCCTGATGAAATGGGATGGAAGCCTCAGGTTAGATTGGAAATTGGAATAATGGATATGCATTTTAAACTTGATTTTATCAAACCTTTTAGGCCTGATCTTCAAGTATTCTGTTATATCCTTTAGTGACATTTCCAAAATTTGTATGTTGCAGAAAGTTCCCATTGTTCCTTCAGACGGCACTGTTTCACGAATACGGGAGGTAAATTGGATCCCTGATTTTTGTTTTACTTCATAAATTAAGGTTCTCTTGAACTTGTGTCCACAGTCCAAGAGCGGGAGGTAAATTAGATCACTGATTTTTGTTTTAGAATATCATTTATTTTGGATCCCTGAAAATATTTTAAAGTGCAGTTTACCATTCTAAGTCTCATTTAGCAGGCTTTTCAATTATCTTCGAGTCCTTATTATCTTTGTGCTCTTCATTTGTCAAAACTTAGGAGGTATAGAGAAATTATTTATTTGATTATTTGCCTATTGATGGAAGCATATATAGGTGCGAAGTTATTGATATGCATAGTTGATTGTTCCTTCATAATTGCTGTATCAAAATTGACATAATGATTGTTCCATGTTTCTTTAATACGATTGCCTGATTGTCTTGTGGTCCTAACGTTATGCAGACTACACTTCCTGTGGAGGAGATCACCAAGTCGTTGGCAAAGAAAGGTTATGATGTAATGACATCCGATGATGCAGGCAGATTTGTGTGCAATTATGTTTACTATCATTCCCTTCGATTTGCGGAGCAGAACGGAAACAAATCCCTTTTCGTTCATGTGCCGCTCTTCTTTACAATAGATGAAGAGACCCAAATGCAATTTGCTGCTTCATTATTAGAGGTACTTGCTACAATATGTTAGTAACACCTGGCTCGTGTAATTGCTCTGGTGTTGCCATGCTTCTGAAATGGGTGAGTGTATAACCTTGAATGAAATGTTATAAATTATTATGATTTTAATAAGATATTGTTATGGAATGGAAATAAAAAATGGCGAGGCGTTTGTTTTAGCCCTTAAATGTTTCAGATTAAAGGCTATGGCAAACTGTCTAGGCAAGTTGGCATCTTAAGTGTGACCTTGTGAATAAATGTTCATTTTCTTTTTCTTCACCACTGCTCTTATTTTTAGTTTGTATTTGCTTATGAATGAATTGTAACTAATAAGCATTTATCAGTACAGCTGAAAGCTAGTAGTAATCCACAAATAGTGTTTGGGATTAGGAATTTAAAAGAGGCGAGGTATGTGTTGAGAGAAATTAAAATGCTTTATTTGTATAAAAAACAAAAGAAAAAAAAAATCAATAATTAATACAATATTTCTTTGACTTTAAACAAAGGATTTTTTTTTTAATAATAAATAAATGAATTGAAACACTACCTTGGGAGAATTGATAATTAACTCATACTATTGATCATCTCAATCCAAACATTTTTCAATTTCTGTCAATTATTTTTATTTCTTTTAATTTTACATATTTTTTTTATAAAAAAAATCGTTTTATTGAAAATTTATATGTATAAATTATACATATAAATTTTTATACAAATATAAATTATTTAATATATTATTGATATATATCAAAATTAATGTTTTATATATTTTTATTTTATATATTTTTATTGAACGTTATTAATTTTAATGAGTTTTAATAACATAATAATTTGCGATAGAGTAACATATTTTGCGAGAATAATTATTTTGCACGAGAACCAACAACCTCACTATAGATACAGCAACAGTTCAAGTGTAATTTCAACCAAAGGATGCCTCAAATTTGATTATCCAAGCTAAGAATTTTATAAAGTTTTGGTTGAAAAATATGATTTTGAACTATTATCATTTGTTTAATTTTCTTGAGGAACAGAGAAGGAAGTAAAATTCTTCGTATCGCGATTTGGACAAAAGAGAAAGCATGTTTACAAAATTTATAATAATTGATCAAAATATTATTATATTAATATTTAATCTGCATACACGGGATAGTGTTATATATTTTACACAATCAGCACACCATTACAAGTACTTATGTTTTGCTATCATAGTTGTAATTGGTTATCCGTATAAAATAGTTTAAAATGACTGTACACGTTTATTAATCTCTAAATTAAATAATTATATTAAATAAATGTCACATAATATAATACCCAGGTGTGGACCTGTTTTACGGAGGAAGGGTTGGTTTGTTCTTGTGAATGCGTGTTGTTTTCCAAGGAAATACCGAATCAAATTGACCTATGGTTAAATGTGGAAATGCTGATAAATGAAAGTGAAGCATAAGTATTTGAGTATTACTCCAAGGTTCTCTTTGGGGTATAATCGTGTATTCTGTGAGATGAATTGTAAGCAGGTTTTGGATGATTTTATCAAAGATAAATTCAATCTTACTTTTTATTCGTTAACTTTAGAGTAGTTTTTTCTAGGCGATGAACTATTGTGGCACGGCCAACTATATATAATGCTAATTGCAGCCCTTTTCATAATGTATTATTCTATTGTATCTTTTTAATTGTTATAAATGAAATGACGGGTTTGTTTGTTTGAGTAAAAAAAAAGTGCAGCATAGCAATTTAGTATTCTCTTTCTGTTAAAATCTCTTCTGTCCCATGACCTTCTCTCAGCCAAACAAGCTAACACTATTTATTGAATATTTTCTCTTCCGTCCATTAATGTTGGAGAGTTTGGAAGAGAGAGGAGAATTTGAAATTAGTAATATTTTGTAGAAAATAGTAAGAGAATACTAATAATAAATATATTTTTAATTTATAGAGTATTATAAACATGATAATTAATTTGAATAATTTGTTCAAATCCTCCAAAACCTTTCAAAATCATCTTCCAATACAGTTTTTGAATTATATATTTCAAAAACAAAAATACAAACTCCCCAAAACTTTCTCCTCTTTATTCCTTCCATTTTTTTCTTCCTTTCCCTCCAAATTCTCGGACACTTGAAAATAAAGGGAACATAATTTATGCAATTTAATTTCATTACATTAACTTCCTCATATTTAAATCACTATCAGAAGTTAAGTAAATCTCTGGTTATGTGTTTTACTGCTACACTGTCGGTCTCATACTCCTGTCATATTTACTGTCTTAATGGAAACCCAATGGGATACTTAAGTATAAGCCACATGATATATAAACCATAAATCAATCTATTGCCACAAAGCCAACCTGTATCACCTCCACTCAATCTCCTCCCTATGAGGTTAACTAGAGCATCCATTTCAAAATCACCTTGACAACAGAAAACTGTGTTCTTCGTATCAGGACTTCATTATTCTCATATGTCTCAGTATTAAGAAGGTTTTAACTAAATTTGATTACTACTATTTAAGTGTTTAAAACATCAAACTCCACAACAACAAAAAGTCAGCATGAAGCATGTATGGCATGGTGAATGAATCTATTGAAAACATACATGAGAAATTAAAAAAAAAAAGAATCATAAGTTGCAAAAATCATGAGAGAAGTTGTCTCTTGTAGATGTGTATAGGGCAGTGGTGGAAACAACATAACAAGGTAAAAATACGTATTCTGAAATCAACATATCAGATTAGAACAATTATTCTGAAAGCAACTTGATCCATCTCCACCTTGCTAAAAACCCACATATAATCCACTTATTTTATGGTCTCTCAATTGCAATTGAGCCTTATTTCCAACTAATATTAGGTCTGACATACAATTACAAATCTAGCCCCAGTCGACAAAGGGGAGTTCGGGGTATCCACCTTCAGGTGGAGGCTGCAGCGATGGAGGTAAATTGTCCAACGACACTCCCATCCGTGTTCTCATACTATCTCCTGCTACACTCCCTGCATATATCATAATCATGTATGACACATAACCCTAATTAATTAATCATGAATTCAACACCATAAAGAATGGAAGAAAAGATAAATAAATATTGCAATAGTTGACCTGGCTGCTGCAGCTGATGTGTATTGGGATGAAAGTATTTGCAAGAATCGCCGAAACGACAAAACCCCTAAACAAAAAATATTTTAGAGAGAAAGTCATTAATCGAGTTAGAGAATTTTGAATTTTGAATCAAGAAGATTGATAGTGGTACCTTGTTGACGAAGTGAAGGCAGAAGGGTTGATTAGATCGTGGAGTAGGGTTTTGTAGTTGTTGAGGCTTGAAGGAATCATACCAACGAGCTTTGGCTTGTTGATGCTGAATGCCTGCATTGTGCCGTTTCCGATCGGAAGGTGTGTCTTGAAATTGCTTTTTGCAATATTCACAGAAATACTTTCTTATTGGCATTTTCTTCTTCCCTCTCCGCTCTCCGTCTCTCTTCAAATATTTTAATGCATGTCAAAAAAATTTATCATATATTTATTACAACAATTATACATGTATACTCCAATTTTCTCTAACTTCATTTTATCTCTATCTTTCTCTTTCTATCACATCATCGTCGACTAAAGAGGTGGTTAATACATATTCATGTACAAAGTCGTGCATATTTATTAATATACATACTAATCTTTCAAAATGAAAAGCAAAATGGTGTATATAAAGCAAAATGGAATATATAACACATTCATAGTTCAAAATAACTTCCTATAAAATTTTATTAAACTAAAACATAAATTTCTATGCTTCATTCTTTAGGTCTTGATTTAAGTCTTTTTATTCATAAAATATTTAAATAACGTGAGATAAGATTATATATCAGAAAATCAATAGTCTAAAATCAAGAATATACTTATTCTCTTAGTTTCTTTTCCTTTGGAAGCTACTTTCGAATTTCCTCTTATATCTTTAGACTTAATTCTTTTTAAATATTTAAGTCACTAGCGTGAGTAATCTAATGACTTAAACTCTATATAACAAGCATGTCATGATGACTATATTAGTTTTACCAATGCCCTCTTCTTGTTATAACTTTATTTTGATAAGATTGAACATGATTAAGTCCATAAACGGTGTCTCACTTACCCTTGCTTCCGTCGTATATAGACAAAAAAATCATCTAGTAAGAATGAATCATATACTTTTCACCTTATTCGTATATCTATTAAATAGTATATAAGTATACATATATAGAACATCACCCACGGATGACAACCCCAACTATTAGTAAACACATTCAAACTATCACACATTCAACCTTGTAAATTCTTATGATTTTCAGTAATATAACATAAAAACATCACTAAATCATGTTATAACATCTATTCTAAAGTACATTACATCATACTAATCATCTAATGTAAAGAGAAAAATCAAAAAACATGATTAGAATAGGTTTTTCCAAAATAGCAGCATATTTAGGTTAAAACGATGCAAAACTGAGTCTAACTACAACGTCAACTGCAAAAACTTATAGGTATCATAATTGAATAAACAATAACTCTTTAGAAAGCTTATGATGTCTAGTTTAGAGATAAAAAAATTATTTTTCAAAGTAAGCCTTCGATTTGTGCGGTTTATCAAAACAATACACAAATATTACAAAACAAAATACGACAGCAACTTTGGTCTAACTTGTAACTCCTTTTTAAGTATCAATACTCATCAAATACATTGAAGGTAATTGAGTTTACTTTCCAGAAAATTAACAATCACACGAAAAAAAGTTCTATAAAAAAGTTATGACCAAAATATCACATATATGTCTTGCGAATTTTAAGTTGGCAGCACTTGTTTCAATCACACCAATTTACTAATAAATATTTGTAAACACAAATGGTACAAATTATGAATACATCAAAGAATCAAATTGAAAAGCAATTAAAGACACACAATACATCAAACAATATGGCAACATCAATTCACTCAACCTATTTTTTCACAAGAATAAAAAGGTTTTTAATCTCAAACACATCAACATCAACTGAATAGATTTTCATGTCATTAAGAAAATTTAATTATACTCTAATTTTTTTCTCAAATTCAGCCATAGAACTTCACATACATTACCTATTTCAATCATCTATTCCAAAACCCCTAAATCTAACCTAGAAAAACCTTTTTTTTTTCTTCTTTCAAACCCTTGAAACCCAAATCCCTAATCTATGGTAAGCACTACCTCGCACATGAATGTAAGAAAATAGGCGAAGAGAAGACACCTCTTGATTTTCAAAAGAATGGAGAAGATGATGATACTCTCAACTCTTTGTTCTTTGACTTATAGCAAGAAAAATGTGCACTCTTCCTTGACGAATCCTCATCCAGTAGATTTTAGCTTCTGGTAGTGTATTTGGGGGTGGAGAGACAAAATCGAGACGAATGAGAAAAGGAATAGAAAAAGAATAGGATGAGCATTCACTCTCCTGCTCTCTCTTCTTCTTGATATGCGTGTTTTGTTTTGGTGTATGTAGTGTAAGTGAATGAAGAGAGAATCAATGATGTTTTGATTTGATCAATTGCACTTTTGTCTTATGGAGTTTACATGCTAAATAGATAACATATTTTATTTTAATTTTTTTCGCCACAAATTATAATTTTATATTAATAGATAACATATAAAATAATTACTATCAATTATTTAATGTCAGATTTTTTATTAATAAAGATTAAATAAAATTATTACTATAATATTTTTAAAAATAATTAAATTCAATTAATATACAATAAGTTTGTATAGGAGGGAGGGTCTCCATCCCACCCTTAAACCCCTAATCCGTCCATGCCAATATATGGAGAAGACAATTTATCTGTATTCTCCACACAAAAAATTGACTTTTAGAAGGAATTGTAAGATACCACACAGAGACCAACTTTATGGAATTTTAAGGTCATTCCTATTCACCGAATACTCAACACAGTCTATAACCGTTTTTAATGGTATAATCGCCTTTACAATCAAATCTAATCAGATTTATGCAATCTCGTGAGAGGAAGTTGCAAGATCTCATTTGCATCTCAATAATTAAAAACAGACTGAATCAATGCAAACATATTTATATCAATTAGTTGACTTACATTATGATAAAGGTGGTGGAGGTATTTGCACACGCATATTTACTTCACTTCTCAACACTCGGGAATGCCAGTACTACCCCTAATTAGGGTGATAAAGTTTGGTGATTATAAAAAATAAAAGATTAAAATCAATTTTTAACTCCCTAAGTTTTAAAATTTGACGCTTTTAGTTCTTTTAAATTTGAAAATTTTAATTTTAATTCAATAATACTAATCTATTTTTTGAATGATTGGTTCCATTAATATTAACTCGATAAACACTGACATTATATTATGTTTTTTTTTTTAATTAAGAAATCAAAATCGCAATATAGTTATATCTTAACGTTGTTTAGAAAGACATGTGATCATATTTCACTTATTTACTAAAATAATATGCACAAATATATTCATTCCGACATATAATTGAACGCTTATCTCACAAAATTCAATCCACAAAACAATTTTTAAAATTTAGATATTTTTTAATATCAAAAGACATTTTATAAGATGTGAAATTTTTTAATTGAATACCATTGCATTTTATTGTCATGCCAAAAGAATTTTAACAATCTTAATTGAATAACAAAAATTATTTAAATTCTTTAAAAAATTTGATATTTTTTCACTCGATTGTTTTATAACCAAAATGTATTTTAAAACTTATTAAAAAGCACATAGATAATTTTCATTGTACAATTTTTATTTTAGGAAATTATAAAAAGTAGTTAAATTTTACTTTTAAGTTATTCATAGACTAGTAGAAAAAATGAAAGACAAAGTTGACATTTTTCACTTATCCATTAGAAAGAGGCGGTTTGAAGTTATTTTCTAGTCGGAATCACCTATATGCATAACCTTTTCTTTTATATAAAGAAGTGGTGTTTATATAAATCTAGTTTCTTTTGTGCTTTTTTTTTTAAAACTTTGTCGTGTGAATGTTGCATTAATTTGTTAGTGATTTTGGTGTAGTTTGTTATGTTTTCCATCTTGTTGCAATATTGATCAATTTGATTTTTTCACAATTATAAGCATTTTGTTGCATTATGCTATTAATAATTGTTGTAAGTTTGTCTGCAAATTCATCAATTATAATTTTTTGTAACATTGAATTTGTGTTGTTTACAGTGTATTCTAACAATTAAAACAAATGTTTTTTTAATAAAGAAAATAAATAAATACCGAAAACAAAGATTGAAAATGGAGACAAGAAAAACTATTTCTCAAATATTCATCTTTAATGTTTGTAATATGTATTATCTTTAATGTCTAATTAATATGTATGTTTTTGGTTCTTAACGTATATTGTCGTGGCTTCAATAATGGAGAAAATACTTGTTTATAATTGTTTGCATCAGCCATGACAATCAAGACTATAATCAATTGTATATGTAGCACTGTAGCAGTACAACAAATCCAACCACCGAAACTACCAAATTGACCGAAGAACCAGAGGCCAAATATTATGGTCTTAAATCTTATCCTTGAATATTAGTAGGATTCAACTCCCTAGCTAACATCGTAAGGAATTTCTTCCAAATGAGAATGCACCTTTGAAAATAAAACCTGGAAGTTTGAAAGTTAATCTAGTCTGAAAAGATAAAACAAAAGTTCTTACCGTAAAGGGACTAAAGGAGCCCAAAATAAACAAGAAATATTGATAACAAAAAAGAGAAAAATTACAGGAAAACACATCTATTGACCACTCTTTCTACTTTCTAGCAGAGCAGAAGAGCATTCTAGAAGAAACTAAACAGAACTAAAGAAGGAATGACAAAAAAAATAATTAGGCTAATAACTAGAGAAAGACAATGCTTGAATCCACAGCTGATTTGCCATTCACAGCAAGTGCAATTCCAACAAATTTTCTCATTGTTGACTTAACCAAAGAGCATACCCTTGAGTTGACCAAAGGAGCAGAGGAATGAACATCTAAACAGCCAAAATGGTGATCTGCGTTTGATTCAGTTATTATGATGACAACAAGCAATCTCCATTTTTCCCTGTGCTATTTTCTTTTGGTAACTAGACAAGGTAAGATCTGCAAGTTGAGGTTCAATTTCAATATTCCGTAATAGCGCAGTACTCAAGACAGATCAACTGAGATGTGGTAATGTCAAAATGACAGAAACTACCCACACAGAGGAAGCAAAAATAAACATGTGGGCAAATAAGGACATCACCACAACTTCCAATAACCATGCTAAGCATAACTAAATTAAGCAACAACCTGTCATTATCTCGACAAATACAAATACTGATACAACATTTAGATAATTGCAGACACTTGTCTTCTATTGCATGTTACAATCTGCTGTGATACAGGAAACGGGGTATTCTGAATACCCGTTGAGGGTTGGATAATATTGGGTAGCATATATCTCTAAATCTTCTTTCACAGGGCAACTGGATACAACAAAGATACTAACAAATATCATATCATCAAATAGAATGAACGCATAGCATTCACGGAAACAACACTTGCAGTTTTGTTACATTTCACAACATATTACAAGCCAAGAAACGGACATTGCTTCCTTGCATGCTCTGGAACCAATTTCACCAAGGTCTCGACAGGGACTCCTTTCAGTTCTGGTACACAAGCACCAACAACACATTCAGCCACAAGCCCAGAACTATCAATGAAAACAAAAGATAGCCAAAGTCACAAACACAATAGCCTATTCAAAAATCAACATACCGTGAGGTTTGAAGTTAAACAGTGGTGGAAGGAAACGACCAGTTGGCAAGCGAGCGTTCGGGTCACGAAGCTCATCAAAGAAAGGATGGGTCAAGGCATCCAACTGCACCACATAAAGAAATATGTTATACATACGCCCTCAGAGGATGAGAAACAGCCATTGAATAACTAGATTAGAAACACCATAAAATTGCCAAATACAAACTTGAAGAACCATTATATGATTGAGGGAAACACTATTGTAATTTTTTAGGAGGTGGCTATGAAAGGTCTGCAAGAAGTCGTATACTCACAGCTTGGCACCGCAGGTTTGGGGAGTATTGTAATAATCTTGATACCAAATCAACAGCTTCTGGAGGCATCCGCTTATGAAAGATCTGGTAAAAGAAATTCATCAAGTATACATATTAGCGTAGTATGGTTAATAAGGAGTTCTGAATACATTAATAAGATGAGCTTCAGAAAAAACCATGAAATACTATAAGATTTATTTTAATACCTTGTGCCATGGATGTGCTTTGATTTGGGGGAATTTAAATTCTGTATAATTAGGATTCATGCATTTAATCTCTTCCCTTGTCGGAGTTCCCAGAACCTATCAGAACAACCAATAAATGGATTATTTACATATAAGATACTGGAATCGTGTTGAAAATCAAGGCCAGCTATCCAGCTGATCAACTCGTTGATTAAGCCAATTCATTTTTAAAAGGCTAAAGCAAAGACAATATCAACAATTCAACATGCATTCAATAATGTTGCAACGTAAATGAATTATTATCCAAGAAGTACTGCAATGCAAATAAAGAGAATAATAACCACAAAAATGAGGAGTTAAAAGTATAAAAAAAAATACCTTGATGATCTCAACAAGCTGATCAACTCCACTCTCACCAGGGAACAAAGGCTGGGAAAAGCATATAAATATTTCAATTAAATGTACTTAATTACAAAACTATAGTAGCTCGCATCAACAGCCACCAACCTGTCCAAGCAGCAGCTCAGCCAAAACACAACCAACAGACCAGACATCAATAGCTGTAGTATATTCAGTAGCTCCAAAAATAAGCTCAGGTGCTCTATAATATCTAGAACATATGTACGATATATTTGGTTCGCCTTTAACCTGCCAAAAGTAGGACCAAAATACAGTCAAAAAAATAAACCACCATCTAACTCAAGACAACAGAAGGCTAAAGAGAGTGAATGTAGGATGAAGCAGACATGCAGACACACATGTAACATACCAAGACTTTTGCACTTCCGAAGTCACATAATTTAACCTGGTGGGTGTGCGGATTAACCTACATATAAAAGCATTCAGTTAGTATTTCCACCTAGCAGTCTTGACACCGAAATTTAATCCACTCATTCTCTAAATTTAACCATAACTATAAACCATGAGAACTAGGGCAAAAAGAGAGAAAAAATTAATGAAAGGGTATATGCAAAATATAATCAAGGTCATACCAAAAGATTTTGAGGCTTGATATCCCGATGGCAGACTCCAATACAACGATGGATATAAGATAATGCCCTAAAGATCTGCAAGATACCAATGAAATCATTACAACCACAAGATGAAGAAGTCGAATAAGGAAGGGCAACTGGCATACCTGGTATGTATAGAGTTTCACATAAATCAGTGGCATCCTTTGGTTCAACTTGTTGTAATGCTTAATCACACGATGAACTGTTTCAGGGACATACTCAAGTACCAAATTAAGGTAGAGTTCATCCTTTTCAGTGGTTGAAAAGAAACAGTGCTTTAAAGCAACAACATTTGGGTGATCAAGAAGGCGCATTGTTTGCAGTTCCCGGTTCTTATACCTCTTGTCTTGAAGAACCTTTTTGATAGCCACAGTTTCACCCGTTTCCAAGCACTTAGCCTACAATCATACACAATATCAGAACTAAAATCATCATATGCTACTGTGTTGAAAAGGCAAAACTAACGCAACTCATGTCAGCCAGTTGACAAGATACACATTGTTACCTGGAAGACAACTCCAAATGATCCATGTCCTACAACACGCTCTGCCATATAGCTTATAGTCTGAAATATTAAGAAAGATATAAAAATAAAAAACATATAAAAAATTTGGTAAAGAAAATATACAATATACAGTTAAAGAGAATATGATAAGACCACACCATATGAAATTGTCACCCTATCAATAATATGTCATAGAGCATCATTGCTTAATAACAATTTGTATGATACTTGCCAATCACAAGACAAAAACAACACAAACATGTTTGACAATACAACTACTCATATGCTAGTCACTGTAAATATATTATAGTCAGCAGGCATAATTCCAAAACCCTGAAGTTTTTTTTCGTTTTTTAGTAGTTCAACTTCATTGGCAAATGTAACTATTCCTAATTCAGAACCACAACTGATTTTGGGGGACATTTGCACACAAATAACAATATCAAGCTGGTGAGGCAGTGCAAGAGTTGAATGATATCAAACCCCCCAAACGATTGATAGCAGCAAACTAGAGGGAGAAGGTATAGTATACCTGCTTTGGCTGACCATTTCTACCCCCAATAGTAGTCACAATAATATGTCCAGTCTCAGTTCCATTGCCATCAACAACTGTAGCTTCCATTTCCTAAAAGAGAACCAAGCTGTAAGCAACTGGGTCTGAAATTTAAAATCAACCCACACACACACAAAAAAAAAAATTAAGTGTGAAGAATTAACAGGGTGAGCAACATACTCTATCATCCCTAATTTTCATATCATTCATTTCCTCTGGCAATCTATCAACACCAGCTGCAGCATGACCACTGGTTTCTCTCAAACCAGAAGTTGGTGCCACACCAACTGAAGCCATCTCCACTAAAACCCTTTCTATTGTAGCTCTTCAAACACCACTCATCTACCTGCCAGTATGAAAAAATTCCATCATACTCAAAAAAGTCTCTTTATTAAAAAAATTGAACATTTATCCGAAACAAAATAGGCAAAAATGAATTAAAAGCAATAAATAAATAAACAAATAACCATTTTGCAAATTAAGAGATATTTACGGAATATCAAAGATCAAATAATCCCATGAAAGGACAACAAATCCAACGGACAACTCATCGTCGAAATCAAAGGGAAAAAAGGAAAACCCTAAACTGAAGATCTTTATAATCGAAAGCGAAAAAACTCGATCCAAATAAACAAAACAAAATTAACGAAGACGGAGAGTCAGAGACATACGAAAAGCAAAAAAACAACAGTTATATCGGAGAGAAAATGAAAAAAAATAAAAAAATAAAAATAAAAATTGATGAAGAAAAAAAAAGAAAAAAAATGAAGGAAGAAAATCTACTGTGTTGTGTTGATATGGAAAATGAAGAAAAAACGGCGGTTGAAATTAGGAGGGAGTTAGATCGATATACATACCAACGAAAACCAACCATGTGTTGAGAATGTGCAATGGCTTGTTTGGTTTTGTGTGAGGGACAGTTCTCTGCTTTTTTGTGTGGTGTGCTATAATGCGCTGGTGACAGTCAAGGAAGAAAACCCATTCCAATATTATTTTTTATAAAATAAAATATATTTTGGGTAAATAAAAAATATATAGTACAAAAATATTGTGTGAACGTGAATGAAGTCTGGTTTGGTTCCCTTTACTTTTGACCGTTCAAACTTCAATGTTGAAAACTCACTGTACAATGAAATGAAATGGTAGACTAAAACTAGTGAGTAAACAAATATTAATTTGAGCACATGACTAGGAGTGTGTATGCCTTTTGTTTTTGGCGCCTTCATTCATGGCCGCACTTCATTTCATTAAAAATACTTTTCAAGATTTTACATTAACAAATATTACAATAGGCGACACCATTAGTTTGTTGATATCTAGATTTTATTAAATGAAATACTAGTAACTATGGTTACAAAAAAGTGACTGTGGTTTTACTATATAAAACTATTCGGAAAATTCTCTAATAAGTAGTTGTCCCCACTGTTAGGATTAGTAATAACAAATTTGTATTTCTCTTAAAAGAAATTATATAGTTTTAATCTTGTACTAATTCCCGATTTAAGTTCTTTATTTAAAAATTTAATAGTTTGATTTTTTTATTATAATGTTTTAATTAAAAATAACAATATGATATATTTATATTTTAAACAACGTAGTTTATACTGTGATGATATAAGATAATTAATATTAATAAAATTATAATAAAAATTTAATTTTTAAATTTAGATATTTTTTATTTTTATAATTTAACTGGTTATGTGCATAT